>BRDA01064873.1:0-13498 GCA_036984385.1 Crenuchus spilurus
TACTTTCTTTTTCTCTTCAAACTGCTGCGTTTTTCTCACCTTCCACTGCTGCGTCTGCCTTTCTGTCCTTGACGCACATGCGCAGTAGTGGTAACTGGGGTATGTTGATGACGTCACAGGACATTATATACAGACAGGCTCAAAAGAGTACCCAGCAACGGAGCTCAAAAGTGTGGGATCATTTTAAGAAAATGAAAGAGAAACATGTGCAGAACTTGCCTTCCACGGCAGCACAACTGCGATGCACGAGCACCTGAACAGGAAGCCTGTTGTGGCTGATTGTGACAAAAATAAATTGCTAGTTAGCTGCTAAAATTAGCGTAAACTGAGAGTTAACTTGCTGCTTACTCATATTTATAGCTGTAAAAGTTAACATTAGCGATGACGATTTGATTCATTAGCCTTAGAACACATTCATGTGTTTTCTGTAACGTTATAACAGTCATGTGTTTGAATAGCAATGCTAATGTTTTCTAACGTTATGTTTCAGTGCTACATTTACACTTTATGCTAAACAGTTAAATAATTGTTTGTAAAAGCTGCATATTTCATTAAAGGTTTAATGAACTATGATCTTAATTGTTTTTTTTTTAGTTAGCATATAGCTGAAATCTAATGACGGTTATATAATAACAGCTGCATTCTAGTGCGATAAGCTGTATGTTTTATATTCAAATAACGTATGATCCGATTAGTCGACTAATCATAAAAAATAATCGGTGATTAGTCGACAATAAAAATAATCGTTTGTGGCAGCCCTATACTGGACTACACTCACTCCGCAGTTACTACTATCAGATTATATATATATATATATATATATAAAAAAAGGAGATTCATACTGGATTAAAATCACTCCACAGTTACTGCTTTCAGATGTTAAAAACACAAACAAAAAATTAATACTGGATTAAAATCATTTCACAGTTATTACAGTCAGACTGTGATAAGGACACATACTACAGATTATTATTGGATTAAAACAGTTCATTATGCAGGTTCATATAAAAAAACTGCAGATTCATACTGGGTTACATCAACAGATCTTATCACTTAAATTTCACAACCATTCCACGTGAGAAATAAGTCCAGCATGTTCCAGCAGAGCTTTACTCCGTTGTTATTTGAGTGTCTGTCCTAAAGTTATGTCTCACTCTTATGTAGATAAATCCAGAGTGATTTTTGTAATTTTTTTATTTTATGTTGATTATGTTGACTTTTTCAGTTTAACTGTTTTCTTCAAAGTTTCTTTTAATTGCTTTATCGTTTGTATTTCTTAATCTGTAAAGCACGTTGAAAGGCTGTGGTGTATGAAAGGTGCTATATTAATAAACTTGCCTTATGTTACAGCTTATGGAGAACAGCAGGTGAAACTGGCTCTCGTCATTTTCCTGGTAAGCGCCGATTTCTGATCAGTTCCCCAAAACTGCACTTATCACATCAGACTGTTTACATTCTCTTCTCTTCCTGCAGTTCTGTCAGATTGGTAATTTCTCCATCCATATCGCACTGAGAAATCTACGACCTCCAGGTAAACCTCACTACACTAAACAGACTACGATAATCAATCTGATGAGGCCACACAGCTTATTTACGTTATGACGACCCCATCACTGATGTAAGCTCTGCTTTCTCAAGGCTCCAAGACGAGGAAGATCCCGTATCCGACTAAAAACCCCTTCACCTGGATCTTCCTGCTGGTGTCCTGTCCCAACTACACCTACGAGGTCAGTTCTGAGCTACATATTCACACACGCATGTGTATGTGTGTTAGAGATGTCCTGTATTGAAAACGTCCCAGAATGAAGACAGTAAAGATAGAAATGAAGTAACAATAATAGCAGTAAACATATACGTCTTTTTTATTATTTATTAGGGCTTTATTAGGTATTATAAATGTTTAGTGCTAATAACTTTGTTTAAAACCATTAACCTTCCAAAATAAAAGTCCCCTGTGAATACAGAATGTTATTTTTATTCAAATGTAAATACAAACGTTCCAGTTTGAAGTTTTGGTGAGTTTGTGGTAAAAAAAAAAGGCCAGACGTGATTAAAATAATGATATTTTATTGAATAGGTTGATTTATATATTATTGAATATCCAGAAATACATTTTATTGAAGTGTATTCTGAACACTTTTTTAAGTCTATTTACTGCTTTTAAATTTAGAATATTTGTTATTTTGGTGTCAAATCTGATCAAGCTTAATGATTTAACTCAAGCGTGCATGATTAACTACTCTGTATACTGCAGTTAATTTAGATTAAGTATTTAAATTGACAGCACTTGCTT
This sequence comes from Crenuchus spilurus, assembly GCA_036984385.1. NCBI lineage: Eukaryota > Metazoa > Chordata > Actinopteri > Characiformes > Crenuchidae > Crenuchus > Crenuchus spilurus. The sequence continues at coordinate 2,294 of BRDA01064873.1, forward strand.
ATTTATTTTAGCTATTCATATATATATATTATTTCATTATTGATCAGTGTAATTTTGAATTTTAACTCTTGCTTTACTCTTCATTTCACATAGAGGGCAGTGTGGAGTAAAAACACTGAGGAGATTGTTGGTTTAAGGGGTTAATATTTGAATATATTACACAGGCTTAATAGTCTGGGATGTATCTACGTCACATTGTAGGCTTAACTTGCCTTGTTTTTGTGTGTTTACAGTTGGGTTCATGGCTGGGTTTCACTCTGATGACTCAGTGTCTGCCGGTGGCCTTCTTCACTCTGGTGGGTTTCATCCAGATGACCGTATGGGCCAAAGGGAAGCACCGCAGCTACCTGAAGGAATTCCGCGATTACCCTCCTCTCCGCTCGCCCATTTTACCCTTTATACTGTAGAGCGGCCTTGTTCCAATCCACATTCATTCGTCATTCGTCCTGCACTTGTCCCCTAACCCCTGTCTCAAATCTCAGCCAGAACCTAAATCAGCCCTGCAACACTCAACGTCTGCTTATTCATTTGTCTGTGACAATCCGACTTAAATCCCAAATCCATGTTTCTGACCCTTGTTCCCTAGGCCCTTCCCCTAAGCATTGAAGTGATAGTTTGGTTAAAAAGCAAATGCACATAATTCCTCAATTACCCAAAATTTGCTGTGCAGCCAAGACCTGTATAGTGTCTTAAGTGTGCTATAAAGCTAATGTAGCTAGCAATGGAAGCTTATGTACACTAATTAGCATTGTGCTAACTGCATGCCTAAATCACAGTAGACTAAAAATGACCCTTTTTTTGCCAACCTATCACTTTTGTAGCTTCAAACATAATACACCGTATATTTCTGCAGTTCATGTGTTCATGCATCAGAAAGTTTGACTGGAGGGTATATGAGGGCTCAAAGGACGGCACCGATGGCCACTGCAGAAGCCTTTGTTTTTAAAGGAATTTTTGGTGTTTTACCCTTACCATTTTTATGTACACCATATATTTGATTTCCGCAGTCATAACTCCCTTAGAATTCCCCTTAAATTTGCATTTTGAGGCAATAGGTTTTCTGTTGTTTTACAAGTGCAAGGACGCATGTTATAATGATCTGTGTTAACTGATCACATATTCAAATGTGCATCAGAGAGTATCCTTAAAAACACTGGAGTCCTTTAAAGGTACTTGAAGTATGTTCTAGTGCATCTCCAAAAATGAGAATATCCCAAAAACGTTTCATAATTTAACATAAAAGGTAATCATTACGTGTAAAGTGACATATTTCAAGCCTTTTTCTTTTAATAATGATACTGTTTGAATAATTTACTCAAAATATTCTAATTTGATATTCTGGATTTCTGATTTTCCTGATTTATTCACCAAACATGATCATCACGTTAACTTGAACGTCACTTTATATGTAATCAATATTTCAACTTACCTTTTATGAATTAAATTATGAATAAAAAGGATTTTTTTTTACAATATTCACATTTTTTGATGTAGCACTGTATGTACGTAAAGACTAGTAATTGTATTTTAATTGTATAATACTTCAGGCAGTACTGAATTATCTAACATTTCTAAGCACTGATATGTTGAAACCCATGTACTTTTCCAAAAACCAGCAAGTAATGCTAATGGGCTATCTACAAAAAAAAAGGCTAATAAACACTGATTAACCATAAAGCAGAATATACACTTTATGACATAGCACAATGTTAATCTTTTGTTGATTTTTAGGGAGGAAAATCAAAACGGTCTCTGGCACTTTGTGTGAATGTTGTTTACCATATTAATGTTTACATACTAAATACAAGAAATAGACTTGTTGGATGTGTAATGTGTGTTTATAGGCGTTATGGCTGCAGGCATGGAAAAGGGACTACTGTATCAGGGTCATAAAAATTAGTACCCACACATAGTAATATCATGGTGGAACCATATTTTTGGACACTACCACGATACCACAATGGTAAAACTACAAAGTAATACTACTAATAGTATTTATTTTGGTAAAACTAGTTGTATTATTGTAATATTACTAAAGTAGTACTGGGGTGCTATCACCATTGTAGTGTCCAAAACAATAAAATTATGGTTTTACCAGACTAATACAGGGTATTAATACTTCTGTGATGCAATAGAATATGAATGTGATTTTACATCATTTTGAATTATTTTATCAGTAACTTTAAATATTACATTTGACCAGGAGTTTTACCCCTATATCTCATGTTTGTCAGGACTTTGCTTCTTTTAACTTCTTGAGCTATGAGGCTAGCATGTTGGCATCAAGCTAACTACAAATCCAAAATATCACTTGCCACAAACGGTTTAAATTTTTTTTGTATTAATAATAGATACATATATTTTACACTTAGGCTAGGTGTAGTTCAGCCAAGACATGTTTGGAGTCCAGTTTGCTTATTATGAAATGAAGCTTTGAAGCTAGCATTGCTAACAAACACTAGAACTCACGAGGATTTACCTAAATCACCTAGCTTTCTGTGAAAACACATCACCAAAACTTTTCACAGGCTACTTAAACCTCATCCAGATCTTTACGAAGGTCTCGCAGACCAGTGGACATGGTTTAGTATGACTTATGAGTTTATGAATGAATAAAAACTAGTTTTATTCATGCTAAAATGCTATAGGCCATGGCTCACTGTAACAGTAAAGTTGTATTCATTTGTATAGCTCTGTAAATCATACTATGTCCTATACCAAATCAAAGTGTCTGTGAGATGTTGATGGTGATGTATTTTTATAGAAAAGTTTAGGATAGTTAAGTGACTGCTGAGGTGAAGTGTGTTAGCAACATTAGCCTCACAGTTCCAGTTTTAAAGACGCAAAAGCTGGACTCCAGATGTCTTTGTTTATTGACTACTGAGGGTGATTGATATTGTACAACTTTATAAACAACTGACTTAAGTACAGACAAAATTCAGATCTCATGAGGTCCATTGCATTATTACCTATGGCTATAGGCATTTATAGCTAGCAGTACATTTGTTAGCTACATTAGCCTTGTAGCTCCATAAAGAAGCAAACATATCCTGGCTAATCGACTTAATTTAGGACAAAGCAGATAATGTACTGATTTGTACCTGAACTTCTGCTTTAGCAGTGTTCAAAATTACACAAAAACACATTTGCATGCAGCATGACAATATAAGTTATTAGAAGTCAGTGCTAGTATGCAGTGGAAATAAAATTAAGCCTGCTGTCAACTTCAGCATTCAGAATTAATTTTCCACTTCAGATCAAATGTCTGCATTGACTGAAAATGATTAAATAAAAGACATTTAAAGGAGGAAACAAGTCTGAACCAAAGACTCAGAAGATACTCTTTATTACTGAGAGCTGCTTTGTATGTACACCAAGAGAACAACGAACGTGAGAGAAGATAAAGAGAAGAAAGACGATCATGCAGACTGAGCTTCAGTCCTCTGCTTCCTCAGATTCAGTCTCCTCTCTCGCTCGTACTCTTTCATCCTCATCACGTAACTGCAAACAGAAGACGAAGAAAGCACGTTTTTTAACAGCTGAGTCGTTCATAACTCGTATTTAGACGTTTTTGTGTTTTTTATGTATCAAAATAGGTTTAAAACTTGTGTGTTGCCTTCAAGGTGTCCCGGGTACAAAATTGATGGACATGGGGAGATGGAAGTAAACTCCACTTTGAATAATGAAGCTCTTTGCCTCCAACTCATATTAATTGAATAAAACAGGAGCATAAAAGCACATTAATTTGGTACAATGGGAGACCACAGTGGTTATCCCGCTTATACACTGGTTGCGAACTTCCCATTGAGATTTTATGTACACAAAGGAGGATTAATCTTAAAAATAAGAGCTTCGTCCATTTTTGTAAAATAGTTTTTGGCTGTTGCAGTAGCTACTCTATCACAGGTTGTTAACTGATATTTACTATGGTTCTTGTGGTTCCAAGTCAAAACTTCATGATTAAACCTTTTTTTACTGGGTGTACATCACAGGTGTCCCGTTACATAAAATAAACACACACCTGCCAGTCAATGCAAAAAAAAAGTAAAAAAGAATTGTGAAAGCAGAATTAACAAACGTTACAGATCTTATGAAGACCATTCTAACCATTTTAGACGTCAGTGGCCAGTAATATTTGTTTACTTGAGCTTGAACTGTACAGTTTGTAGCTACTTATTTCCAAAAGGCAGGAAGCAGCAAATCTGGCCACTTTAGTCTTGTCCTTAACAAGCTGTCCACACTAAACAAAAAAGACATCAAGTTTAACTATTTATATGGCAAATAATAATCAGCTAAAATGTCAGAATTGACTTAAAAGCATTACTGATGAATAGTTATACTGGTTAAACTGTTAGAACCTGAAAAGGCAAATATAAACATGCTTTAGAGTGAAATAAAACAATTCAAAGCTGGCTGTTTTTGGAGCCTAGTTTCATTATGTAGGGGAATGCTGCATGTCAAAACTAATCATATTTTTCCAAAAAATCAGGAAAATTCACTCAATATAATGATTAGAATGTGTCATATTTTACAGCTATGAATGTGGCACAGCAAATCAGATTATAGGGATGAAACTAAACCAACATTTCCAGGTTTAGAACACAGCCATAAACCCATGAATGTCATTGCAGGTGTTCAGGAAACTGACAAACTGAAATCCCTTATTTTATTTGCTTTCAGTGAGTAAAATGTCAGTGATTTTTAATAACACACTTCAGAGGTCACAGACTCCGTATAATATTAAAGAATACAAATTAAGCTTTTAGGCTTTCCTCAGCATGTTTGATCAGAACAATCACAAGAATTTAAAGTTGTTTTTCTCCTTCTATTGTTTACTGAAGACATAGTTACTGCAAACAGTATAAATATATCAAAAGATGAGAAATGTTACGGTGTTATATAACGCTTATAAATGGTGTAACATCTCATGGCCTGGTGGTTATGGATCTGGTCTTGTGACCGGAAGGTCGCCGGTTCATGACTGAAGAGGCCTTGAGCAAGGCACCTAACCTACAACTGCATCCCAGGTGCCATGGATAGGGCTGCCCACCTCTTTGGGCACATGTTCACAGCCTAGTGTGCGTTTCACTGCACAGATGGTTTAAATGAGGTGGTCAAATTTCGTTGTGTGCAATCACATTGACCAAAAAGTTTAATCTAATCTCACAACTGATTTGTTAAATGTCAACAGGTCAGTAACATGACTGAGTATAAACAGTACAGATGCACCGAATATTTGGCAACCCAAATTCTGGGGGTTTTTTTTGTACATTTTGTAGAGTCTCCTAATTTTTTCAGAAATGATGTCCCCTTTTTGTTGTGGATTGTGGAGTTGCTATACTGAGAGTACAAATCAGTGTATTTTTTTCCACTGAGTGTCTGCAGTATTTCTGTGTATTATTAAAAAACGATGGCAGAGCCCAGTCAGAGAATATAAAACAGAGTTGCATTACGTACTCTTGGTGTTCACAGTAGTCCCAGTCATGTCTCTCGTGTTTGCAGGCGAGGAAGTTGGGGAAGTTGTCTCGTTTACACTTTAGCAGTTTGATCAGGTGATGAGCACAGTAATCTCGCTGCTCCACCGGCAGCATCGCCAAGTTCATCTGCTCCTGAGTGGCCACCGGCACTGAAAAAACAACACAAATCACCTGATCAGAGATATTCTAGAGCAGTCACAACGACTTGAAAAAAGTATTAAACTCTGTCTTCTCTTGGCATTTTAATCACCTGTCAGAAAGTAAGCAGGTCCTAGATTATCAGTATTATAAATATCACAACGTGTCAGAGGCTTCATCAAAACAATAAGCTTATGCTTACACATTTACCTTAAATTTACCCTCTTTTATACAGTGAAATAATCTTTTCTGATTGGTTGACAGGTGTGTATTAACTCTGTATAACAGGACACACAAAACAGGAAAAGGAAGTTTAATCACTGTTCTACATTAATGCTCTGGACACTAGTCTAACTTAGCCAAGGTTATCCTTGTCCACGACTAAAGAAAGTAGTACATTCCATATAAATCCTATATAAACACACAAAAAAGTGTGTCCCATCATACCAAATTAATAGACTTGGAAGAGGAAACTCCACTTTGTCTCGTTTATTAATTTTGAACAACTTGACACCTCAGCTGCCATTTTTTCTTACTTAAACCTGTGAGATTTGCACTGAAACTACTTTATAGTAGACTCAACGCATCAAAGGTGTTCATAGTCTTCAGAAACAGAAAAGTTTTTTCTCTAAAACGAGAGCAGCTGTGGCCTACAGGATAGAGAAGTGTGCCAACAGGTTGCTGGGTCGAAACCCTGAACCAGTAAAAAAAAAAAAAAAAAAGAAATCCACGGCTGAAGTGCCTTTTGAGGAAGCACCTAAACCCCAACTGCTCCTCAGGTAATGCAACAGGGGACTGCCCACTGCTCCAGGTGTGTGTGTGTGTGTGTGTGTGTGTGTGTGTGTGTGTGTGTGTGTGTGTGTGTCCATTCCTACTGTGTTAATGGAGAGAAGAATTTACTTAAGCTGATTTACTTGGGCATTACTGTATAATGTAGAAAACTAGCTAAATTTGGGTAAAAAAAAAAAGCCCAATTCAATTCCATTTTAAAACTTAAACGTTGTAGCTGCTACTTAGAAATTTGGTTAAAACTGTAGTTTTATTTCAGTGGTTAACTTGGTCATTAGTAATACTTTTGCCGCTAGCTAACAAACATTGTAGCAGGATTCTTTAATTTGAGATGTACACAGAGGCTCTGAGATCAGGTTCCGAAAAATTGTCTGGCCCAATGTTTGCCTAAAACCCACCCTCATAAACTGAAATGAGCCAAAAAGTGTTCAATCACAGGCTTTAAATTGTAATTCATTTAATATTTTACATATTTTTTAAGCAATACAGATGTTCACTAGATTCACACTCAATGACTGAATTATACATTCACTTAACAATGTATTCCTTGTCTACCGTGTTACAATAAGCACTTCTTGGGTCATTTTTGAAAGTAGACTTTAAAAAAACGCAAATTCTGACATTTTACCAGCATCTTGCATTTTCAAAACTTTACTTTTTGGACTATGTTTCACTTATGGCTTTTACATCCAGTATTACCTAATTTTCTATATGACAACATAGCTAACAGTAGGAATAATCACCCTTGTCTTATTTTATATTCCTTGTACCCAAACAGAAGAAATTCCAATCATTGTCTTTTTCCAAGTGAGTGACTGCCCACTGATCTGGCCTGACACTAATAGAAGATTGAATACCACCTCTGCATGGTGCCACCTTAAATGAGCTGCTCACCAATGACAAACTACTGATTTGCACTACTGACACATTCAAGTTTATATGGACTCTATTTGCTGCTACCCTTATAACTAGCATTATTACTACCATTCTTACATTCTGTCACTATATCAGTACACCTGAACACTTCAACAGCATCTCAGGACTGTATGATGACTGTCAAGAACTTATAAGTTGATCAGAGGAGGATGGGTCTGTGAGCCCGGTTCCTCCCAAGGTTTCTTCCTCCAGCTCTGAGGGAGTCTTGCTCACTGTTGCTTTTGTGTTTTGTTATTAATAACTATGTAAAGCTGCTTTGTGACATCTGTTGTGAAAAACTCTATATAAATAAATTTGACTGAGAGTGTTGACTCAGTGCTGATCCCTGACACTATTACGTGTCAACAAACTCACTGAATCTCTGCACAGACTGTACCAGATATAAAGTATATTTACTTTCACGTTAGCTTTTTATTGTAACTTCTCCGTTCCACCTTAAATAGAGCAGCCATACAGTAAGACTGACTGTAACTCTACTAACAGTCTAAATGTAACTGCTGCTTATTTAAGGTGGAACGGAGGTATTACCATAAGAAGCTAGCTATCTAACAGCCTACAGGCTAATTACCCTATATAAACGGTTTTATAGTGCTTTATGAGTGTGTAATCATGCATGTCTCTTTGTTTCTGTGTTGTGTCCTGTCTGTGGTGCTTTGTGTTGTTTAATCACAGTTACCTCTCTCTTTACGCTCCTGAAAGCCGAGATGTGGGTCATATTGTGAAGGTTTATTGGGTTCGGGAGTTGCGTCCCTCTCTGTAATGTAGCTCTTCACCAGGTGTGAGCCCATACTGACCTCCTAACGTCTCTCCACTTCCGTCTCTGACAGTTCAATCTGTTTATTTAGCAAGAAAACACTTAAGTTCAGCTGCCATTCGGTCACCTCCAAACAGTCCACTTACTTCCGGTTAGCGCAGGAAGTACAAAGGCTGGGTCGCAGCACGGCTGTGTTCATCTGCCATTGTTCACTACCTAGTGCACTCTAGTAAGGACACTAGCTGTTGTAACGATACCAGCGCACTGATACATTTACAAAGTCGTGTTTACTGTTGTATCACATAATTGACTCTATATCTCATTATTGTGATTTGTCTCATTATTATGACTCTATATCTCATTATTATTACTTTGTAACTCATTATGAGTTTGTATCTCATGACTATATGTCTCACAATATTTACTTTGTATCTCAATATTATGATTTTTTAACTCATTATGACTTTGTGTCTCATTATTATGACTATATCTCATAAATATGATGGTGTATTTCATAATTATGTCTGAAAATATTGAATTTTTATCTCAATATTATGACTGTATCTCATCATTATGACTCTGTAACTCATTATTAGGACTCTAAGTGTGACTCTATATGTGTATGTAAGTATGTTATACATGCATATAATAAAATGAAAAAAGAAAAATAGCATGTGAACTGTTATATCATTATTTTTTATAGACATAGTAAGTCATTATTTTGACAATCCAAAACTGACATTATGACGAGATATTCACAGAGCAGTGTGAAGTAAAATATATACATTTATTTTTCTGCTTTTATTTTATTGCACCCTTTAAACTATTTGTTATTATTTACAATTTTCTAATATTTCATATTTTTGGATATTATAATGGCTGTATGAAGTAATAAATCAATTTTAGGTTTGGCAGATTATTGTAGAGCACAGGTACACAGACTGGCAGGAGCCACCAGGGGGTGGGGGGAGTTAAGATGATTCTAAGGACCCAGCACTGACAGGGGGCCTTTGAGGGCTATTATTTTAATTGTATTGCCTTTTAGCCTTCTGAAATAAAACATATCATTTCATATGTTAAAACTGTAATATTTCATGGGGTCGAAGATTTTTAGTGGCACCCCTGCAGACTTGAACAGGACCACTACATCTTCTTCTAATGTGGGCAGCCATGGCCTAGTGGTTAAGGATCTGGTCTGGTTACCTGAAGGTCGCTGGTTCAATCCCAGGGCAAGTCACGACTGAAGTGCCCTTGAGCAAGGCACCTAACCCCCAATTGTAAGTCGCTTTGGATAAAAGCGTCTTCTAAAAATGCCTCAAATGTAATGTCTAATTGCAAAATAAACAAAACACCATACATTAGTGCCCCCTACTGTATGAAAAAGGTCAAACTCAGTTGTTAAAGGAATTGGAAGTTCAGCTTTTTCACTTTGTCCTACAAACCAGTGAAGTTCTACAGTTTATTTATGATTTCATCTGTTGACAGTATCTGTGTCATCTGTTTGATGACATCTTTTGCACTGCTTTATGAAGGCTGCAGGAATAGAATAATTAATCCATGCTCGAAACCTGTCCACACATGGCAGTCATAGTGGTTGAAATACGGTATGTAGTAGTTATCATAATGTAGGGGTGGCAACAACACTGCCTCCCATGTGGGAAAAACACTATGAATCCTTTGGCTAGACTTCCAATGCTAGATTATGTCAATAACAACAATACTATACAGTGGAACCTCGGTTTTCATCATTAATCTGTTCTAAAGTGTCTGATGATAACCAAAACAAAAGCTAACTGAAGTAATATTTCCCATAAGCAATAATGTAAATCCAATTAATCTGTTCCAGACTCTTCAAAATATGAACAAAAATAATTTTTATATAGAATAACTATAGTTTTACATACAGAACACAATGAGAAATAAACACAAAAGACTAAAGAAATGGATAAATGAACATTTAACATCACTCTTGCAGGTTTACGCTCTGTTTTAGAGAGTGCTGGTGTGGTCCAGCCAGCAGCTTTTGTTTTATACACCTGTTCTTGGCTGCTATTTGTTTTCACACCTGTTTTCAGAGCTTCACACTTTGGTGTGACATGTTTAAGTTTGTTTTGAGTGTTATCAACAAGAAACAATAAGAAACAAAGCCAGAATGAACCACAAATGTGTGAGTGAGTGACAAACGAAAACTGGGCAAGACTCCCAATGGTACATTATTCCCAAAAAACACCTGCCATTGCCACCTGCCCTGTTGCTACCAGGAGCTGAGGAATTGGTCGTATCACAGTGAGAGAGACAAAAGTTGTCAGTGTTTTATTGTATATTTTTCTATTTTATAGTCAGAAACTAACACACACAATACAAAACAACAGACAATAAAACAGTGAAAATCTTTTAAAAACTATTAAAAACAATCAGTTTAGATCAATCAAACAGAATCTGACTACACCATTCACTCACTCACACAGGTCATAATGTGTAAAAACACTGAGGACCTTAAAGTGTCTATGGAGGAGAAATGACTGCATTTAATTTGTTGAGTAACTTAAGTCATTTTTATATCTTCTGTAGATTTGTTCAACCCAACTACTGATAAAGATCATCATCTCCTTCGTCTCTGAAATGACCTCCAGAACCCTGACCTGACCCTTGACTTCCTCCTGACTGGTTACTGGATGGAAACCTATGTGAGACAGAGACAGATTGTTATTTATATATTTATATGTATGCACACACACACACACACACACACACACACACAAATAATACATAATGAAATATTTATATCTCTGTATGTGTGTGTGTGTGTGTGTGTGTGTGTGTTTATGTGTACCTGAAGTTGCCAAATCCACGGCTCTGCTGTAGAGTCTGAGCAAACATTTCGTATTTGCGGATGTCATTGTCACTGACAGAGCGACGTGCAAAACGCATAGCCTCCTCAAAATGATCCTTTCTAATCTCAGGAACAGGATCAACATCATCGTCCTGAGAGAGAGAGAGAGAGAGAGAGAGAGAGAGAGAGAGACAGAGAGAGAGAGAAAGAGACAGAGACAGAGAAATAGAGAGCGAGAGAGAGAGAGACAGAGAGAGAAAGAGAGAGAAACAGAGAGA
>BRDA01064883.1:0-19850 GCA_036984385.1 Crenuchus spilurus
TTAAACTTTTGATCTGTGATTTGTGTTCTATTCTGAATAAAATATTAGATGTTGGCACCTCCACATCACTGCATTCAGTTTTTATTCACAATTTAAGTGTCCCAACTTTTTTGGAATCCGGTTTGTAGATATCAGGGTGGTTTTAATGAAATGGCTGATCAGCTCAAGTCTGAGTCACATTCAAGATTACATTTAACGTTCATCGTGTTTGTAAAGATCTGATATGCTGTTTACACTTAACAGGATTTCTCAGCCCGATAACTTAAGCTCAATGCTGATGATTCTCCATTAGGAACATCCCGCTGATCTTACACTGTACAGCTTGGAGTTACCTGGCGAAATGGAGAAATCCTGCTTTGTAGGATGCTCCCCAGATTCCAGTTCAGACACATACAATTCAGATTCACGTGTTCACACTGTGTCAGCATCAACACCAGAAAACAAAGCGCTCCAACACTTTAAGCATGGGATTTCCAAACGGGTTTATTCAATTTTATATTATTCGATGGGCAGGATCAGATTCCTGCAGACCGGAGATCCCTTAACACAGCAAATTAAAAGGAAAAACAAACAAAAGAAAAACAGGTTCTGCACGCAACATGGTAACAAGAAGAGAAGCAGTTGGCTCGCCATGTAACCAAATGTACAAATATGCGTGGAAGGACGTGGCGCCGTTTCTGAGGAAAACCGCTTTTGCGTTCACAGTAAATTCCTGCTCAAGTTGTGTCTACATAGAACGAATTGGTCAACTCCAGCACTTCAGCTCTCCAAAGAAACCAACCTGGGTGTGCACTGTGAAACTGGACTCAAACAGCTAACGAGCATCACGAGAAGCTTCAGAAATGACGTGTGATGGCCTAGCACAGCTCCAACGATCTTACAACTGAGAATAAATCTGTTTTATATGGTAGTTACATCACTGATTGGAAGGACGTACGGCCTCAGAAACAGCCTGTTCAGCAGTTTTCCGCTTATTTGAATGGTTAAGCTGTAAGCGGAGTGGCTTGTAAGAAACCTTCTGGAGAATGGTTCACAGTGGAGGCGATGGGAACCAGATGTATGGAGGGTTTCATGCCCCCAAGAGCTCATGAAATGGTTCTGAATGTGCTGCATGTTGGGTCATTGGTTGACTTCATGGTTGGCGAAGCACATGCAGGGGCGTTGGAAGGTCCCCAAAATGGATTTCTTACCATCATCAGCATTAGGTATCAAATTTAGAAGATACACACAGGGTCACTGGTGGCTTTGAATAAAAAAATGGTTACATTTACAGGCACTGTGATGTCTGGTTCCTATCAAAACCGCTGTAAGAAATGAGGACCGCTACAATAAGCCACACTGAATAACTGTTCCCATTTAAATATGCAAAAACCGGTGGAATTCCCTTTTCAGGAGACCATCATAGTCACCTGAACGTACGAAGCTTGCTAACAAATGAATCCAGCTTCACAGTAGCTGCATAAACATCATAAGCATCAACAGTGAAGATCAGTTGTCAATGTTCAATAACAAAAAAAACAAGAGCAATTTAAAGAAAATACACAGCGTCAGTGGTAGCTCGGCCTCTGTGAAGACGTTAACTCTTCTAGTAAGTCGCTGTAACATGAAGCGAAACTGGGTGGACGTCTCAGACTCCTTTGGTGCACTTCCTCTGTTTCTGAGTGCATCTTATTTTGCCTTTTTCGAGGCACCCACCATCTCTCCACGTTCCTTTTTCAGTCTCTCTCTCTCACACAAACACACACACCAACTTTTGACTAGCTTCCTCTCCATATTCACTGTGCTTCCTCTGAGGCATGACTCATGGGCAAAACTCAACCCCCTCCGTCCAATTCCAGCCTACACAAATTTTCACTCGGCTCAGACGTACTCAATCAGCCAAGTCGTGACCGGAGTCCAAATTTTTCTTCTTTACTTTAGAACAGCATTGTTCAACATTAGAGCTCAATAGTCACCAGTTTCTGTAAAAAATACCTTCTCGACCCACTCAGATCTTAATCTTGACTAGTGGACGTGGTTTAGGACACAGGATTGACTTACTGTGAACTATTAAAATGAACAGATCAGGCCGGCCAAGTTATTATTATTGTTTTAAACTCACATTAAGTCATACGGTGTATTTTTACAGAAACGATTGGGCCATTTAGGTTACTATTGAGTTTGAGTACTTGTTACAAATACATCTAAATTCTAAAGAAGCTACAAACAGCTGAAACATCTGAAGTGGGGAAAATTGTGTAAATATTGTAACTGTTGCATCTCTAAAATGACCATTTTATATAAAAAAAAAAAAAAAAAAAAAAAAAAAAAAAAAAAAGGAAAAAAGCTATTTTAAAGAATTTTATTCCTAGTAATTTTGGGCCATTTCTATTTATTCATTCATTATGAAATCTGTATATACTGTAAACGACAGCTGGAGGGCTCAAGAAATGTTGGAAAAATAAAAAAATAATAAAGACTTTGGTCTGACAGCAGTGAAATAATATTACAAATTTCAAATTATTTCAAATTAGCACTAACTTTGTTGAGTTACGTGTTTGTTTACTGGTAAATATGTGAAAATGATTTAAGCTTCAACTGAAAATGCCCAAAAGGATGGCATGCTTGTTTTGTTGTAGCTGATGATGAAATACTCAGGAAACACCACAGGTTAAATTAAGCCTTTTCAATACCGATACTGCAGCTGTAATGGCAATAAACCAGCTGTATATGTAGTTAAATTCATAGAAATCCCACATATCAGCCCATTCATTGGTCTGTTTCCCATAGCCCTTATGGGACTTTAGATTGGTTTTCAGTGTTTAATCTCCACTGGCACTGCAATTTAGTCTAGAAATAGACTGTACAGCTAACACAATTGAGGTTAACGGACCTTATACATGCTCCACCCACAAATGCTTTCTCTCTTAGCAACTGTTGCTAGGTTAGACAAGCTTTACTCAAATCTAAAAAAAATCCTGAGAAATTGAAAAAAAAAAAAAAAAAAAAAAAATCAACAAAAACAAATATTTAGAGTAATATTTGTTTAAATAAGTCATTTGTGCAAAATGTCACTTTTAGGTCAGCATTAATGTCTCAAAGTGTTATCACGGTGATTACAATTATGAGTCCAGCTACGGCAGATCTATTGTTGCTAGGTTGGACAAGTCGAGCGTTAGCAAAACATTCATCCAACCTAAAGACAAACTGCAGCAATACTGAGTCATTTCATTTTGAATAGTGCAGCTCGGGAGCACTTCTTAAACTGGAAACTTGACGTAAACGAATGTAAACAAACAAGATGTGAATTGACTTATAATACGAGGTGGCACAGTTGTACTTCCTGTATTGGCAGTGTGGATATAACTATCTGAAATGTGACACGGGAATGATAGAATCTGAGTGCTGCTACTGCACAACTGCACATAAAACGGACAATTGGAACAAAATACTGAATCTGAATGTTAGCTGTAAATGTATAATGGTGATGTAATGGGAAGTGTATTAATACACTATAACACTAGTTAAATTTAACACTGGACAGTGCATCTCACCACATTAATCCATTCATACTTTTATTGCTATTTTAGCTGATCTCCTGTACAAAGTCACTGGAGCACCAGTCAAGACAGCAGTGGATGATTTTATGCCCACGCTGCCAACCTTTGCCAACTATTACCATGCTTAGACCAAAACGAGTCGATTTAAAGCTTGTCCAACTCAGTCAACAGCACATCAGTAGGAGGAGCAAAAGGACAGCTTTATTGTAATCGATAACTGGCAGTTGATGCTGTTTTGTTGTTGAAGCCCACCCAGATCTGCTAAATACACAGAAATCAAGAACACGGACAGGAAGCCACGTAAAAGTATAGTGACCACTCTCTCTCTCTCTCATTCCTTCTCCTATATCTCTCCCGACTCTCTCTCCTCAGAGCTGGAGCGGTTCTCCCTCTCCAGCGAGACAGATCTCTCTCTTCCTTTCAGTCTGCCCAGCTCGGGGGAGGATGTGGGCGACCTCTCTCGCTCACCCTGCTCTCTCTCCCCGTCCCGCCGCCCCTCGTCCCTGAACCTGTCTTCTCCTCCATAATCCCTCCATCGCTCCTGAGATGCAGAGTGCTCTCGTTCTCTGGTGTGTGAGGACCTGAGAGAGCGAGAGAGAGAGAGTAAACAGTTAAAAGTCCAGTCCTGATCCTGAAGCTAAACTGAGTATATAAACTGTACCTTTTCTTCTTCCTCCTGTGCGAGTGTGAGCGAGAGCGGTGTCTGTCTTTGTGTCTGTGTTTTCTCTCTCTGTCTCTGTCCCGAGACCGAGACGACCTGTGCCGCCGAGAACGATGAGAGGAGCTCCCTCCATCCCTGAGAGAAAAAGAGTGAAATCATAAAGCCCATTAATGAAGCTCAAAAACACAAGTCTGTAGTCAAATAAGGAAAAGTCTCAATTTCAGTACTATTTTTATTTAAAAATGTGAGATGTGTCACACAAGCAGCCATGCACAGCACAAGACATTGAGGTAGTGAGCTAGCCATACTGATATTGATAGTAGAGGTGGGTAATCCAGGTCCAGAAAGTAAAATCTATCCCAGGATTTTGCTCCAACTTCATGTGTGCATCTGCTGCAGAATATCTGCAGCAGAACCAACAAGGCAGTTGACAAAATCCTGGGGTGGATTTTTAATTTCTGGACTTGGATTACCCACCTCTAGACTTGAGACAGTTTGATGCCAAACAAAAACCTCTAACCACAAGATGGCACTAGATTCCACTCCAGCTTAAACAAGTAGCGTTATCATTAGCAAACCTAGTTGACTAGTAACATTAACACCACTGGATGAATTTCAATAGATTTATTGCAATATACTGGTTTGCGTATATTTAATAATAACCCCTGTATGATCATATCACCAGGTTCTTGGCAATACACAGCTCCAATAAACAATTATAGTTATAACGCTTGTTCTGTGTGGATCCCAAAGCCACAGTGCAGTGACAGGGAAAGCTCCGGGTGTCTAGAATGAACTGTGAGTAAGTATTGACGCCGAACACATGGAGTTCCACCTGTACACTATAGATCACACTCACCTGTATCTGTCTCCACTTCTAGATCTCGACCTGTGATAAAAGAAATGCAGAGAATCAGATACAACACCAGTTATATGTAGGGCAATAGTGTGCCCATTTACTACAAAGTGCACTTTACCAGGCCATGTGCCCATTCACGTCGAAGGGCACTTTACTGGACTGTGTTCAAAACCATCCCTTATTCACTATGGAGTGCACATTTCTGGGCTGTGTCTGAAGTGTGATGTAATACGGACTTTTACAGCCCAAAACTACTCCATACCCATCATTTCCTGCTCTATAAAAATTCAAGAGTAACTCCAAATGTTCTTAATATGAACTCACCTCCTACGGTCTCTCTCTCTTTCTCTTTCCCTCTCCCGCTCTCTCTCTCGCTCACGTTCCCTCTCTCTCTCCATCTCCCACTCTCTCTCCCTCTCTGCTCTCTCTTCGCGGTCTCGCTCCTCTCTTCGTCTCATCCGCAACCGCTCCTGCTTCTCTGTCACTGCTTTCTGAGAGGAAGAAGAGAAACAACAGAAGGAGAAACTTCAGCTGTAGCTCAGTTAAGTGACAAATGACATTATCTTTCCCATCAGTGGCTTTACAGGACAAGGACAATAAACACCCTTAACTGACACTTTAGCACTATTAGGACTGGACTGGGTTATCAGGGACGTCTTAACATTTTACATGTCTGCTCAGTAATTAAAGGCATTCAAATTAAAAAGTACAGGAGTGAGTTTCATTAGGTCTGTAGCTGTGATTATAATCATACGCCCCATTTGGGTGTAATAAGCCAATATCTCATCTTTATGGACTTTAGTTTATTTTACCTCCACACAAAGCTCTCCCGGGTAGAGAATAGAGTGGAAAATCTTCCTTCCAGACCAAATACATTATTGAGCGACTCTTCAAAAGCTTTATTATTTATTGCTTTATGATTTGTGAAGCCTTTTAGTGGTTTTAGAGACTAATTCAGCTACTAGCAGCAGCCAAGATGACATCTTGACTAAAATTAGCAGACGAGCTCAGAGTTAGCTTAAAAACAGTCAAAAATTCAGTCAAATTTTCTCCCAGGATGAGGAAACAGAAACAGATATGTTTGATCCAGACGTAAATAATACCACAGAGGAGCCCCTGTAAAATGAGAAATGTCCCCAGGAGCCCCCTGTAAATGTAATCCAATCAGAAAAGGGCTTTTTACTGTTAACCCAGTCAGCATGAAATGTGCACAACAGGTACATTACATTACATTTAGTGGACGCTTTTATTAAAAGCGACTTACAATAGTATAAAAGTACAAATGCAGAAAAATACTAAAGTTAAATAATTAACATTTGGATATCGAATGCTGAGTGCATATCAGTACTCATGGGGAGTATTTGGGATCACTAGAGCAGGTGCTCTTTGAAGAGCTTGGATTTTAGGAGTTTCTTGAACCCAGTGAGGGACACCTCTGCTCTAGTGGCGGTAGGCAGCTTGTTCCACCATCTGGGAACTACTGAGGAGAACAGTCTGGATTGCTTTGTGTGAATGTTAGGCAAAGCTGGTTGGTTAAAAACCAGACGTGCTGCTGCATTCTGGACCATCTGTAGTGGTTTAATAGTGCAGGCCGGGAGGCCTGTTAGCACAGCGTATTAGCTGTGTTAGCACAGATATTAGCTGAAGTGAAGAAACAGTGGCTGAAAACGTCTGTGACTGTATTACAATCATGAATCACGTGGCTGCGGTGCTCACCCTCAGCTTATCCAGCTTCTCGCGGATCTCGATGAAGCCCAAATGCAGTTTCCCTCCGAAGTGGTCAGCGAGGCGACGGTCGTTATCGTGGAGGCCGAGGTAGGCGGAGCAGACTTCACACACTCTCAGCTTCTGCTGCTGGAAACTGGAGGCCGGCATGGAGTTCCTGTATATGTCCTACAGACACACAAAGACCACGACTGATGGCAGACAGCTTTTGCTTAGACATTTTCTAGCTTTTTTTTTAATTTTACTTTATTTCTAAGTTTTTGGCCATTTTTATCCACTTCCCAATGTAGTAGTAGCCAATTAGCCCATCCCCTCTGTCAGGACTCTCCCCATCACTTTTGCACTGTCCCTGACTCTAGCAGGGTGAAGACAAGCACAAGCCTCCTCCGCTGCGCCTCTTTTCAAACTACCACTGATACACCATCACTGGGGAGCCAACACGCTGGAGGAAAGCGCAGGATTCCCAGCTCCGAATGGACCAATCAGTAGCCAGCAGACATCGCAATGTAAAAGTGATAGAGAGAGAGAGAGAGAGCGCCATCTACCCACCCAGAGAGAGAACTGCCAATTTTGGCTCTCTTGGGCCCCGACTGTTGATAGCAAACAGCATGACTGGGATAGTGTCAGCGTCTTAGCCTGCTGAGCCTCTCGGGGTCCCTTTCTAGATTCTCTTTATGCCTTAACTTTTGGGAGCCTTTGACTATTTTGTTTATTTTTAAAATACATTTGATGTTGCCTTTATACACCACATTAAAAATGTTTACCCTGCCAAAGTTTATCACCTATAATGACCTGACAATTATTTTACACTTTGCCTGTAACTCTAAAAACATGCTGAAACATTTAAAAGATTGAAAATGAAAACAGGTTATAAATATGAACATATGATGGTAAAAACTGAGATCATTAATTTAAAAAAACTATTTACAACAAAAAGCAGACGTGAGGTTCCTTTTCTGTCCACTAGGGGCCCGTTTGCTCCGGCTGCATTGTCTCAAATACATCTCACCCCTCCTGCTTCACTACTTTTACAGATGTGTACCAATATCAAACACAAATAAGCCAGAAGTTTGGACAGAAGTTGACATTAATGCTCAGTGTGACTTTTATGATGTGATTTTAACACTGAAAAGGTATCTTTTGGTTACTCCTCATCCATATATATATATATATATATATATATTTTCATTCAGGTGTCCAGCGAGTGTTAATGCAGCTGCTCCTATTCAACTGGCATTAACCACAGACTCCAGACTGACCTCTGCCTCTTTTTTGAGGGCTCGTGTCTTCTCCACTTTCTCAAGGACCTGCTGAGCCTCGTCCACGTTCCCCTCTCCGCCCAGCTGCTCCGCTCGAGCCAAAAGCTTTCCGATCTCCTCGTTTAGCTCGTGAACCCGCTCCGCCTGCAGCACATACGCACAGTTATTACAACATAAGGACTGTTAGCACAAGACTGTAAAGCTTAACTGAACTTAAGCTTATCAAGTTAAGTTTAATTCATTAAATATAGTGTTTTTACAACTGATGTTGCTGCTAAGCAGCTTTTAAAGTAACAAAACACAAAACGGCTGGTATTTAGAGGTGGGTAATCCAGGTCCAGAAAGTAAAAATCCACCCCATGATTTTGTTTCAACTGCCTTGTTGGTTCTGCTGCAGATATGCACATAAAGTTGAGGCAAAATCCTGGGATGGATTTTTACTTTCTGGACCTGGATTACCCACCTCTAAAAATCAGCATGTATAACTCATTGTGCTAAATATTCAGGTGCTTCTTTCTTTTGCCTCACAAATCTGTCACTCTCTCTCCACTACCACTAAGTAATGTCTGCCAGCTCAGGTGTCTGTTAGCTGATGTATCAGAGCTGTATCTGAGCGTGTTGGCTGCCCAGCAATGACGTATCTGCAGCATTTGGACAAAAGTTGGTGGCTGACTAGTCTTCACTCTGCTAAAGTCAGGTACATTATAATTGGGAGAGTCCAAATGAACGGGGTGGGGTTGTTGGCTACTATTACATTGGGGTAAAAATTTAATTAAATAAGTGATGCACTGCAATTTAGCCATCCATCATCTTCCACCATCATCTAACAACCCAAGCAAAGTCTTTCCTGAACTCCTCACCCTGTCTCTAAAGAAGTGCCTGGACACCAGCATCACTGCAGACGCTGTCAATCTCCCGGTCCCTCACTCGTAAACAAGACCCTGAGATACTTAAACTCCTCCACTTGGCAAGGACATGCTCCCAACCCAGAGAGAGCACTCTGGCTGAGTACCATGGTCTACTGCAATTTATTACACCTTAAAATTAAACGTCATGCAAACTGTCAGCAGTGTGTCCTTACACTGCTTGCTTATGTCGGAGTAGAGGAACTGTAGCTGAAGATAGCTTACAACACTGCCATCTAGTGGTCAAATACATAAAATGCATCAGGATGGATGGACTCACTAACCTCCACATTTATATGATGGTATCACAGTGGTCAGCAGAAACTGATCACTTGTGGGAGGAGTCATATCTGTTGACTCCAGCGTGTTAATGGCACCAGTTTTTTTGTTGAGTGACACTTCTCGTCTGGACTACAAACTGGCTTTATGTGAAATATTCACACAAGCTTGCGATTGGTTCTTTTGTGATATGTACATATGCACAGAAGACACAGCAGCATTTTCACTTTACAATCCTAAACGAATCCCTTAAAAGGCACTTTTATATCCACATTCTATTCTGTTCAGTTATCTGAACAAACGTGCCATAAAAGAAATGAAAGCTCCTGAAATCATACACGTCCTCATTTAAACAAAGACGTGCACACGCTCATCAGAACTTCCTGTCAGCGCTGCCTCCGAAACCCACATTCAGCCAGGTGTATAACGTCTGTTTAAACACTCGCTAACAGATGCTCTCTCAGTCTGAAAACGGAGTTTCAGAGGAAACACCACACACGAGGGAAACCCCTGTGAGTAATCTCAAAGATAAGACCATCAGCCCTTAACGCTATTGCTCTTTTTATTGTATGATTATAACACAATGATAATGATGGGTGTTACGGCCAAAATAAATACGTTTAAAGACGTGTTTATGACATAAGATATGTTCCACAACTTTATCAGCTACTGTTGTTTATACAGTATCAATACACTGATTATTAATGCACACAGGCTCTCTGTAACTGGTCTAAATCACAAATTGTTCAGTATTTCACATTGAAACATTACTCTAGAAGCAGTGCTACAGGACTAATTACTATTCTAGAATAAAAGTAGTGCTCTAGACCGAGTTATCCATCTATAATAAAAGATGTTCCAGAATAAAGCAGTGTTGCAGGATTACACAATGTTCCAGATAGATTATTATTCTAGAATACATTGCATTCCAGAATGAAGAAGTGTTCCAGAATGAAATACTATTCTAAAATAAAGCCATGTTCAAACATGAAGCAGTGTTCCAGGACCAATTGGTATTCTAGAATAAAGCATTGCTCCAAAATTGTGTTCCAGAATGATTATTATACTAGAATAAAACATGGTGCCAAAATGAAGCGGTGTTTCAGAATGATTATTATTCTAGAAAAAAGCATGGTGGCAAAATGAAGGGGTGTTCCAGAATGATTATTATTCTAGAATTAAGCATGGTTCCAAAACGAAGCCGTATTCTAGAATTATTATTCTAGAATAAAGGCATGTTCAAACATGAAGCAGTGTTCCAGGATCAATTACTATTCTATAACAAAGCATTGCTCCAAAATTGTGTTCCAGAATGATTATTATTCTAGAATAAATCATGGTTCCACAATGAAGCTGAGTTCTAGAATGATTATTATTCTAGAATAAATCATGGTTCCACAATGAAGCAGTGTTCCAGAATGAATTACTATTCCTGAAGGAAGTGTTCCTAAATCAGTTATTATTTGAGAATAAAACCATTTTCATGGATAAATAACTATTCTAGAATGAAACATTGTTCAAGAATAAACTTCTAGAATGAAGTATTGTAAGAAGCAGTGTTGCAGAATAAAGTGGTGTTCTGTAAGGAAGGAGTGTCTTAGAATTAAGCTGTTTTTGTGAAACAGGTATTGTTCTAGAAAGAATTATCCAGAATGAAGAAGTGTTGCAGCTGAACTAACATCATAGAATGAAACTAAAGCCAAAAAAGAACTGTGACTAAAGCTCATTTACAATAAAAATGATGAAAAGGGAAGTGAGGAAAAAGCAGACTACTCTGTAATTAATTAATTAATTAATTAATTAATTGAATTAGAAGTAAAATTATAATCTCTTAAAATAACATACAGTAACATATAAACACATCTAATCCAGGAAACTGAGTAAATGTTACTGGTTATTACTGACTTCTGACGATGACTGTGAGGCAGTTTATGAAAAACAGTGACCATAAGTTACCTTGGCTGCGACCTCTGCACTGATCTCTTCTTGTGTCTCAGCCAATCGTTTTTTAGCCAGTTCAGTTCTCCGGTCACAGTCTGCAATAAACGACTGCAAGTGCTCAGCAGCCTAGAAACACACAAACACCATCAGAACCAACAGATAAATTTCACAAAGCACCGTTACATATATTTACACTTTCTTCAGCTACTATTCTCCACAGCTTTTCTTTTCTTTTCAGAAACACTAAAAATTAACTTTGCTTAAACTATAACACTTGCCGTAAACTTGCACTCAAATACTTTAAGTGATGCAATGTTTACATATCTTGGAAAATGTCATATGTTTTGCTTCTAAAGGCAAATTATATCTGATGTCAGTTTATCACTTACATGTATTAGGGATGGGCATCGTTCAAAATTCTACATCAGATGATGATATTTAACCCTACATAACCTACATGTTCTGCTCTTCTGGATTAACATAAATACATCATCAAATATCAGCCACATCTAAACATCTGTCTGACACTGAACTATCCGTGATCCTGTTAGAGTGAATACAGCAGGATGTGATGGCTTTATACTCACATCCAGTTCAAAGAAGTACTCCTGGTGTTTAGAGGCGATCTCATAGTCCGCTCTCAGAGCGAGATCATGAACCTTCACACACTCCCCCAGATCCATACGCTGAAAACAAACACACACAAACATACATGATTTACTTCAGAGACAGAGGAGAGAAAGCACAAGGGAGAAACAGACAGCAAAAAAGAGAGAGAGAGAAAAAAAAAAAGATGCACACAGACAGAGAGAGACGGGCAGGCACAGACAGACAGAGACATTGTCTGCCTTGTCTTACCGTTCCTGACAGTATATCATGAGGGCAGGACTCCAGTAGATGACTTTTACACACTTGTTCATCTGTAAATTTGATCCTCTGCCGCATCGTATCTCCTGCAACAACATACAACAGGAAAACATGAGTTATTGCTGCGCTGCTCTTCATATCTGACAACGCGCTGATACTCTGATCTCAGCGAGACAACAGCGTCTGTCCTTAAGTCTGCAGACAGCTGCAAGTCCATTCCTTCTGAAACCAAAGTGATGCACTTATAACCTGGTTAAGCCCTTCTTCTACAGAGAGCAAACTTCTGCACATTTTAACTGAAACGTACTCTTTATTTACTGAATTCAACAGACTGCGACTTGTGGAAAAGTTATGCCATCACTGACATTTAGTATATAAAGAGAAGTGACTTTTAAAAAAGACTGAGGAGGGTAGCCATAAAGTGGGTTTCACCAGTTCAAGCCTTAGAACCAGCTAGAAAATACAAATCACAGCTGAAGTGACCTTGAGCAATTAACCCCAGACTACCCGGGTGCTGCAGCAGGTGGCCACTGCTCCAGATGTGTGCGCTTACTGCCCCCTAGTGCACCAATGAGTGAAAAGCAGTTAATTTCTCTAAGGGGATTAATAAAAGGGTGTCTTCTTCAGAGAAGAGATGTACAAACTTTGACATAAGACAGAGTATTAGCACTGAGATGGGGATTCTGGGACCATGTAACTATTTCCGTTACATGTTGAAAGTTAATTTTGTATTTCATTTGGAGGAAGAGGCACAGAATCCAAGGTGTCTGAAGTCCAGTGTGAAGTTTCTACAGTCTTACATGGTTTGGGGTGCTCATGTCATCTGCTGTTGTTGCTCCATGGCATGTAGTCAGCAAGTTATTTTAGAGCACTTCATGCTTCCATATGCTGATTTTATTTCATTTTGTGCCAACACTACTACCAAATGGTTTGCTAACAATGATATTACTCTATGATGGGCCAACTCATGAGCTATAAGCTTTAATGATCATTAATACATTAAAGACGTGTCTGAGTAATGAATATAAAATATGACCATTTACCTTTTAACTTGACAATATTCTATTTTTATGCATGAGGACAGATTACAACTTGTTTGTGAACATATGTCAGCATGTAGATGCATAAAAATGTATATAATGTAGAAATATCAACAAACATGTGGTGATGTACAAATCATGTAGTCAACATCATACCCATATTTCTTCTATGAATACCTAAAAGAACCAAATATTTTACTAGATCCACTGGTTATGTTTAAAGTTTAACATTAGATGTCAATGAGACATTTAAGAGACGGTGCACTTTCTGGCAGGAGGGATCCCTTAAATTGCACATCTCACTATAACTATAGTCTGTGAGGAATGTGAGTGAAGTAACAAAACATTCAAGAGAAGCTGCATTTGGGGGTGCGTGACCTGGTCTGGGTGCCTAATTCGGCACAGCACCGGTTAAGACAGCCATGCAGTAGAGCTATGCTAAGTTAGCTTTTCCTCAGTTTTAGTGAAACAAAGGCCTGAAATGAGCTCACCGTCCCGGCCTGTGCCCATGAGCTGGTCCAGCATGGCTCTCATCTGCGCCTGTGCGGACATGTTGTCTCCTGTGCGGTGTTGTGGCTGTTGATGTGCTGACAGTGCGTACACATGCAGTGCTGTGAAAAGGCCGCAGCCTCAGCCTCCGCCGAGAGAGCAACTTCAACCGCTCAAAGCAGCCCGTTTTTCCGCCGAAACACCCCCCAAAACCACCCTCACACTCTCCCCGAGCCTCTGTTCTCTCTCTCAGCCACTCTCTCCTTTCTGTCCTCGTACTGAGCCACTGAAGCTAAAGCTAAGTGTTAAGGTTTGAACTGTGTGGCGGGCTTTTTCTCCGCTCTCTCTAAATGCCGTCCAGGTGCAAAGAGTCTCCTCACACTCGGACCTGCGTTTATTTCTCCATTTTTCAGGGATAATGACTTTTCATTCGCTCTTTTATTCTGTCCGAGGGTTTGTTTTTTTAGCTCGTTTGTCGCTGTTTTCCGTGCTCGGGCTCCAGGAAGCGCAGCCGAGCGCAAAGACGCCTCTGATTGGCCGAAAACCCGAGTGACGTGACCGGAAACACCTATTACAGATTAAAAGTTCATATTTATTATTCATTTTTTTATTAAACAGCTTATTAATTAACTTATAGCACATTAACTTCCATTTATAGTACTACATTAAAAACTTTATTTGAGTTAATTGTCTTAATGAAAAAAAAAACTAAACTGTCCCATTTTATATTCGTTACATGTAAAGCTACATATTTCAAGTATTTTTGTGAAGCCGGAGTGACGTGACCAACTCCAGCTTTCACCGATTAAAAGTTCATATTTATTAGTAGTAATATTTTAAATTAAATAACTTAAATTATTAGTTTTTTTTCCAAAGGTAGATACATTGCACATTAACTTCTATTTACAGTGATACATCTAAAAAAAAAGAACAGAATATGGTGTAAAAGTTAATTTGTGTTCATAAATTCTTTTTAAAAAAGGTAAACTGTCACATATTTTATATTCATTACATGTAAAGGTACATATTTAAATTCTTTTTTGTTTTAATGTCAATCAAAATATTAGAATATTTGATCTAATATCAACACTCCTGAACCAGAGACAACAGAAGTGTCTTACCTGAACTCAGGAAAACAACAACTGGACTGTTACTCTGTGCTTTTCAGATGAAAGTCAGTTTGGTATTTCATTTGTAAATTAACCTCCTAGAGTCTGGAGGAAGAGTGGAAAAACACATAATTCAAGGTGTCTGAAGTTCAGTGTGAAGTTGTAGTGGTGGTTTGATGTGTTATGTCATCTGCTGGTGTTGGTCCACTGTGTTTAGTCAAAGTCAACACAGATCTCTACCAGGAGATTTTATAGCCCTTCATGCTTCAATCTACTGGCAAGATTTACAGAGATTCTGATTCCTTTTCCAGTAGTTGCTCACAGTGCCAACACTACTACCAAGTGGTTACTGACCATATTACTTTTTGATTGACCAAACAACACATGGGCTGTAAGCCATAATGATCATTAAAACAATTAAAAAGTAACATCAAGTATCTCACTTTATGTGTAATGAATATAAAATATGACTGTTTACCTTTTAACATTTTGAACTTGGACACAATATTCTATTTTTTAACACATGCAGAATATATTGAAATCTGTTTTCTTTAGAGACTCAGAAAATCAACGACAGTGAGCTGGTGAAAAAAATACTAGCTGGGGCTGTTTGAGCCACATTCATTCTGTATCTACAACCATCTCGATATTACTGAACACAAACTGCAGGACAGCAGAGCTTAGTGAAAAAGTCAGCAATTATTTAATTGGCATTAAAGACTAATAGTTAATGAAAACTACCATTACATGTAAATGTGTAAAGATATACAGTATGTATCATTAGAACGGAGTCTGGTTCAGAAACATATATGATAAAATGAGTGAAAACACTATTAAGTATAAATATTAGACATTTATAGAGTCTGTATTACATGTTAATAATGTCAGATGTTCCTAAAACCACTGACCAACTGCTCTGGTGATGAAGTTTGTTACACAACAGATTCAAGGACGCTGATTGGCTAAAAATCTGTTGCTATGCTCACATCTTGTCTTAGTAACGGTAAGTGATTGGCTGCTGCTTCTCTGTGTGGCCTCAGAAAAGAGCGGGAATTGAACCAGGAAGCTAATTTCTTGAATAATATATATAGTTATTGTGTCATAACTAAACTGACACTGATACCATATTTAGAAGGTGGTTAATGTTATGGCTGATTGATTTACATACACTTAGAAGAACCATAAAATGTTTATCATATTATACACACAAAACAAAGACAATAAATCACAAATATGACTCCAGATTTGCATTTCTTCCCTCTTCTTTATTGTACTGATGTGAAAGAGACGTTTCTTAGCTCATGTATGTTTATATTCATATACATATGTATAAAAAAAATCCAGTCATTTTTTTTCTCTCCAGCTATTTCCACACTATACAAAACAGAGCCTAGCTGTGATTATATAATAAAAGAGAATGAACACACACATGGGGAGGTCTTCTCAAACTGGCACAAACCATCCACCAAGAACCTTCTCATTGGTCAGAGCATTAACGAGACGTGCACTCATTGGTTCAAAGCACTAAGTGCTGTAATTTGGCACCAGAGGCTGAGCACACTCCTTGTACCTCATTGCAAATGAACGTTATCTGTGATCAGTATGAATGAACCTGACAGCCAAATAAAGGGTAATTCACACAATTTATGTTTACACTTCTCTGAAGAGGATTATACTGAGTGATGATGGTAGTCTGAAGTCAACTTATGTTTAAAAGTCACTGTTGAAGATGATACTGAGATGCTGGTAGTCCGAGGAAAATTTATGTTTAAACTTCTCAGAGGAGAATATACTGAGTGATGATGTTAGTTTGGGGTAATTTGTTTTACATTTAAACTTCCCTAAGAAATAACTGAGTGAAGATGGTAGTATGAGGTAAATCTATTTGCATTTAAACTTCAGAGTCATTAATGAGCTAATCAGGTAGTGTAGCATCCCAAATCTATTATTTTTACGATTAGTGTTCCCTGTAAGTGCTCTATATAGTAATTCAGATTTTCTAATGGGGAACATTTTGGACGCAGCTCTGGTTTAGTGTCACTTTATGGAAGATAATTGAGCCTTTTCCTTCCATTCTCACTTATAACAGATCTGGTGTTCAGATTGACATTCACACTGCGATAACTTATGCTAGTGTTGGAAATGAAAACAGGGTCTGCAGATTATTTTATCCGGAGGTCTGATGCTCCTTGGTGTGGCGAGATGCATTATGTATGAAGAAGGCCTTCCCATGAAAGCTTTTAAACAAGTTTCATCACCAAGAACCACAATTTTAGATATACAGTATACATATATATTTATATATATAATAAAAACAGGTAACAGCCAAAGAAGAGTGATGAGATGATGAGAAACTAACTAAACCTCGTACCTTTATTTTTTGGGGTAAATCAAATCTAGTGAACACACAAATGGCCACAAAATTTGCTACATTTCTGTGTACAGCGACTCTCTCAGGTCAACATTTTTCCTCCTACATCATAAGAGAAAGCCTAAAAACTCTTCAAAAAGAAACAAAAGTAAAGTTGCTAGCACCCGATTTCCCAAAATCGCAAAAATACTGTAAGATGGTACACCGTGAGGCTCCCATTTTTATGGCGATTTCAACACTTTTGAGAAACCAGGTGTAGGCTTGTATTCTGAATATACAAGTCATTTGACAGCACTGAGAGAAGATTTGATCGTTTTGGTGCTACATTTTGTTCTTCTTCACAATATAACACTCTTGACATCAGATCTGATTTGAAAAAAACCTTCATTCACACAAATGTGAATTTTTTATGGTCAAGATCATCACTGTGGAGTGAGGGATGGAAGAAGTGGGTGTATAAAGACAGAAGAGGGAAATTCTTCACACTTTGTTCTATTTTTAGTATTTTTTTTGTCTTCCATCTTGCTAGGATAGTGGCACCACAAGGGGTGGAGAAAATGGAATGGGGCGTGGTCATGCAATTCAACCAATCAGAGTCTAGTGGGCGCGGCATGTGGTTTTGCTGGTTGTGTAAGGCAGTGAGGAGAACTGGCCTCCTTACATTCAGATCCAAATCCAAACTAGACAAATTCAGTCTTACGGAGATATGCTGGCTAGCAATGTAGCGCTAATCTTAGCCTTTACTGGGAATGTACAAATAAAAGAGCTAGCATAGCATGCTATGCTAGCATGGCTAACGATGAAGAAAAATGAGCATTCCTAAAAGACGAATAATGCCAGGAGTCGTCCTGTCATAACGTCATGCCCATATTAGGAATACAAGGTCTAAGAGGTTCATCTCTATGGGAAAAATGAATGGAGTTTTAGAAAATTCTCAATCATACCCTGTTCTAGATAACAATATTCCAAAATTTATACATATTTTCCAGAGTATGTCTGTTCTCGGTATATCACTGGATGCTCTGAATTATAAGATTGTTAAAGAATTGAAATATCAATACTGCTACCTGCAATGAATTGAGCTTCACCAAAAGTACATTGGCTAATGTAACTGGTGTTATATAATACTGTTAAAGATTAATAGACTTTCAGTTATCATTTCCATAAACATGACTGTTAGCCGTTTGTACCACAGATGTAGCATTCACAGTTTTATCAGAATATTATGACCACTAACTGAATAGTAGTGTTCGCTCAATTCTAACCCTAACACTTCTTCATTGCTCCTGTGTTCATAATAGAACTTAACTGGCCCACTGTGGTGTGTTAATTGGTCTGTAACACTCACTAGAACCATCGTTCTGCTGTAGGGCAGCACTGTTTTGCTATTGGGAGGCACTCAATGTAGCAGAAGCCCATTCTCAGACCAGTGTCACTATGGCGGCTCTAGAACCTCCCACAAAGTTAAGATGTTACTTTTGCTTGCCATCAACAGGGTGAGATCATTCATTCAGCATTATACCCATAGAGATAAACTACTAAAGACATTATTCTTCCACTACTGATGCTATTCCACTATCAGCCCAATCATTTAAAACCATCGAGTTTATCATGTAAGTAAAGGCCCTGACTGGATTGTGAGAATATATGTGTGTATATATATATGTATGTGTGTCTATGAGTGTGATGGGACATGACACAGGAACACGCTTCACAATGGTGGGAAAAACAAATTACATGTAATAGGAACAGAGGATTCTGGGTAATCTACTGAGGTATAGTGTAGTCTAGCTCCGTATAGCACCGTTTACTCACGCTGACAACTAACACTACCCATTTACCCATCTACAAAACATCTGAGAACGTTCATCACCCTGATTTTACAAAACATTGCTGACAAAACGCAAAAAAGTAGAATTGGCCTATTCATGCTCCGCCCACAAACGTGTTGTTTTATAGCAACTGTTGCTAGGTTGCACAAGCTGTACAGAAACGTTAACAAAGCGGGACAATGTAGCACACAAACTACGTATATTGTTCACAACGCATCGCTACATGTTGCTTAACCCTCAGGAGCCACTGCTGTCAACTTCTCTTGAATGCAAGTGGAACAAAATGGCCTCACAGCTGCTTTTACTTGTGTATCCGCATCACTGTATTTACATTTTTACCACCATGCCTGTGTTGACATTTTACATATTAGAAATGCTTCATAGTCTTCACATGTCGATTGTGTATATTTAGGTTCAGTACGATGTCAGGTCTCATAGATGATGATGTCATAGTGAAGGTTTGTAATGTGATATATTAAGAAAATTCAAAGTATTAAAAACATGACCAAAATAACCCAAGACTCCCAAGAGTTAAAGCTGCTACATGTCGTTGAGTGTTGGGTTTAAAGGCTACTGTGCTGGACTTTGCTGTTGTAGCTAATAAGGTTGATACAGAAACAATTTAGGATGTGTTATTCATTTAAAACATATAAACAAACATGCTTTTGTGGGCAGAACATGAACAGGTCAATGAGCAACACTGGAACTGCTAAAAGGTACAGTAGGTACCCCATGATGTTGGTTTGTAAAGTCTGATGGCATCAATGCACTCTTGAAGTAACACCTACCTTAACATTTGGACTGTTTTTGTACTTTACTTGGTAAACTAGCTGAAATTTTCCATATGGGTTAGGACAGAACCTTCAACATGGCCCAAATGTGGACAAAGCATTGGGTTTGGTACAATAAATTTGGTACTTTGGGGTTCTTTCCATTGTATTTAAGCATTGTATACTGTCCAGATGTCTAAAGAA
>BRDA01064887.1:0-16400 GCA_036984385.1 Crenuchus spilurus
CTATTACGAATAAAATATTAAATGTTGGCACCTCCACATCATTGCATTCAGTTTTTATTCACAATTTGTTTAGTGTCCCAACTTTTTTGGAATCCTGTTTGTACATTGTATCAACATGGAGGAGAGATTCGCTGAGTCCATATTGATACTACGCACAGGGATCAGCCGGTAGTAGAAGTAGAAGTATTTTGGAAGTAGATCCAAGATTTATTCCAATGCGTTAACGGTCAAACAGAAGTGGACGGTTCTACAGGAGAAGTGATTTAAGTGATATGTCCTGTCATTGGCACAGAACTATGAAAGTCTACAATCCTACAGCATCTGCCAACCACAGTGATTCTGTGGAATGACACTGGTCTATAAAATGAATTTAGCCCCATAAATGCATAACTGAACAGAAAACAACAACAAAATGCACAAATGCATCTGCTGTGTTCTCTTCACAGGCTTCCTGTAGCTGCCTACATTTGATTCATAACCCTGATGATGGTCTACAAAGCTAACAATGGACCAGCTCCTCCATACTTAATGACAATGGTAAAAACTGGATATTACCAAGAGCCCTTCAAGGGGGCAGCTATGGCATTGTGGTTAGCATCCCAGTCATGGTGGTAAAGTCTCTGGTTCAATCCCCTGGCACAGGGGTCAGCAACCCGCAGCTTCAGAGCCACATGTGGATCTTTCATCCTCATGCTGTGGCTCCGCCTGCACAGACGTAATTTGGTGGGGTGACAGTGGGGACATGTCCCCTGCACTTTTTCAAAAAGCAGTTTTGGTCCCCTGCAGTTTTTACTGTCCAAAAACAATGTTACACTATATTAAATGAAGACGGGTCGAGCACTAAGACCCAGTGGAAATCCAAGTGACTCAATCTGAATCCTGTTTCCCTTTAGACCGCCCACAAAACTCATCGGTTGGCTCTGCCATTTCTTGCTAATGTGTGATTAATGTGTCTCCTCTGTCACTCCATCAAACAGCGTCTGGACTTATAAAACATTGTTTGGCAAGCTGGCTGTGTTCACCTGCTGCTGTAAGTTGTTAACGTGTTGTACGTTTGTTCTGTGTGTGCCACGTCAACTACACGTATTTTAATATCAGAGGTTTCATATTAAAATTCATTAACATTAACATTTGAATCTGTGTCTGTGTGTCTACCAGTGTGTGATAAGCCATCCATTTACATACCTCTAAGTGTAACTCTTGTCCAAATAATTCAGAATTTCTGCTTATTTTTTACTCAAAAATTCTGTTTAAATGATGTCTATTGTCCATACAGTCCAAACATAAGTGTAACATTGGTGGTAATGAGTTGAAGTGAAGTAATAAATAAAATAATAATTATTTAATAATTTATTAATATTTTATTAATTATTAATTATATTATATTATATAATAGTTATTATTAGTATATCATTAATAGTAACTATTATTTATTAATAAAATATAAATAATAATTTGTAAGTAATGTATAAATATTTGTTATAATTAATAATAATAATTTAAGTTGTGTTCAAGCACCATATCAAAATGTTCAAAATGTGTTCATTGCATAAATAATAAAAAGTATCTGTAGCACTTCATGGATTTCATAAACAATGCTCTATAGTTCATACAAAGTGTAGAGGTAAAAAAAATAGTATATACAGTGTTTATATACATTTTAGGTGTCAAAAAGTATTTGCGGCTCCATTTTTTTCTTTTCCATGGAAACCGAGTCCAGATGGCTCTTTGAGTGTTTAAGGTTGCCGACCCCTGTTCTAACAGGACTCGACTGAAGTGCCCTTGAGCAAGGCACCTAACCCCCAACTGTTCCTAAGGTACCTTGGATAAGGCTGCCCACCATTCTGGACACTCACTGCTCCCTAGTGTGTTCACTAGTGTGTATGTCACTACATGGATGGGTTATATTTGGAGGTTAAGATACACTACATGTCCAAATGTTTGTGGACACTAATTCTAATGAATGCATTGAGCTGTGGAGCTGAACTGTGTTCTCTGCTCCATCCAACACTTTTGGGATGAGGTGGTGGTGGTAATCATCCAACATCCTGACCTCACTCACATTCTTGTGGTTGAATGCAATCAAATCCTCACAGCAATGCTCCAAAATCTAGCATAAGCAGGATTAACAATTAATGTGTGTGTCCCAATACTTCTGTCCAAATAGTGTTTGAATATGTTCAGTGTCCCTCATTTATCTGTTCATTCATACATATTCAGTCATTCATTTACTCCCTCAGTCCATCAGAGTGCAGTTATTTCCTCAGTTGTAAAGCAACAACTTACAAGCAACCACACCGGAGATCAAATAGCAGACGTGGTGATGGATATATGATCTGAAAGGTACAAAAGATGAATTCAATTCGCTTTCACTTCAGAGTAAATTATTCATCTAAAATGCGACTATATAACTCAGTCTGATTATGAAATTGTAGCATTTTCAAAAGGCTTCCAGATGTTTGCTTGCATTGCATCAGTAAAGATTTTGTTTACAAGGTCCACGTGGTCATCCGTGGTTGTCAGCTTGGTCCGGTTAATCAAGCGGCCTTTAATAACAGCGTGCTCCTCCGCCTGCCCTCACACACAGACTAAAGCTGATACACGTACAGCTGAGCGTGTTCAATTATACACTACATGCATTAAATTATATAACTTACAGCCGCGCACAAAGAGTGTAATTATCCACTGAACAACAATCTTTCTCTCCACACCAGAAAACACTGATTAAAAAGGCTAATCTAAATCACTACAATTACGTGTGTCCCTCACCACGCAGCCCTGCCCTCTCTCTCCTTCTCTCTCTCTCTCTCTCTCTCTCTCTCTCTCTCTCTCTCTCTCTCTCTCTCTCTCTCTCTCTCTCATTCTCTGTCTCTCTCATTCTCTCTCTCTGTCTCCTCCCTCGCTCTTTCTAACTGCCTTAGGCTGAATGATTAATTTGTGGCTATTGATTTCTCCTTCTCAGCTGAAACAAAGAGAGACAGAGAGAGAGAAAGAGAAAGAGAGAGAGACTGTGTATGTGTGTGGGGCATCAGAATCATGTCTTAAAACAAAAGTTCGTAGGTAAACATAGCCAGCAAGTAATGGACAACCATTAGCATTGTGCTAACTACATGTCTAAAAGTAGATCTCCATTACATCTCAGTAGTTTCTCCTCTATGACAAAGAGACAGAGAGACAAAACAAGGCTTTAGCTTAGGTGGCTTTAACCGCATTAACGTCTAAGTAGTTTTTTTGTTTATTTATTTATTTTTTTAATTTAACGGAAGTCTCCATCTGCTCAGACGTTTCTCTTGAACAAAAAAGTGAGACTTTATTGAGTCTGCTATAAACCCAAGATGTGAGGTCATCTCATATCTATGAGAAAGGGAGACTTTAGTGGAAGCCTCTCACATTTTTTCCTTGTGAGTTTTAGTTATAATATTTCATGTCATGACCTATTACAGGGGTTCTCAACTGGTCTCAGCCCAGGACCCACATTTTCTCATGGTCATTAAGTCGGGACCCACTTTTATAGACTACAAACCAAACAAATTTATTTGTGAAAAACAGCCTTCAAAAACAGATTTAAATATGTATGTAAAGAGAATTTAAGAGATTTCGGGGACACACGACTGGCTTGATTCAGGGGGTTTGAGGGGGTGCAATAAACATAAATTAATATTATTAATAAATATTAATACATTACTTACAAATTATGATATGATTATAATATACTAATAATAACTTAAGTGTTATTAATAATAAAAAAATAAACTGTATATTTATCATTAATAAAATACTACATATTATTATTATTATTAAATATTTATAAACTGTTAAAAGCACGTAGCATAAAATTATCACCCAATTCTTTGCCTCAGTTACAGAAGAGTAACCAGCAGTTGTTACAGAAGAGTAACCAGCAGTGTTGCCAGATCTCGCGAAAGAAACAAGCAACCAGCTCTATGAAAACAAGCCCAAAATAAGCCCAACTGGCAACCCGCCATATTCAGTAAAACAGAGGCCGCTTTTAAACTGTATAAAGGTAAACATTTATTATGACATTATACATAAACAACACAAACATTTTGCTAAACACTTTTAATATAAACATTGTCAGGCTATGTAGGTGTCTATTTTTAGCTCATTTCTTTGTTTTGTCATTGTGTTTTGGTTCACTGAAACCCATGTTTGTTAGCCTCAGTGTGCAGATTTTTTGTGCTTCTCATCTTTGGCTTTGTTATGGGGAGCTGGGAGATAATCAAAGAGTTGCATTCGGAAAGAAAGTCAAGCCCAAATAAGCAACTTCATGTTCAAAAACAAGAACAAAAAAACGCAACCCGCCACTCACGGAGATTTGCAAGCGACTTTAAAAAACCAAGCCCAAAGTAGCTTATAATAAGCGGACTTGGCAACACTGATAACCAGCAAATGGTGTGAGACTTTAGTAAGATCTTTAGAAAAACTCAAGACGTGAAGTCTCGACTTTTTATAGAAATCTCAATACAGATTTGCCAAAACAGTAACATTTTACTAAAGGGGGTCAGCCATGGCCTAGTGGTAAGGATCTGGTCTTGTGACCAGAAGGTCGCCAGTTTGATCCCCAGACAGGAAATGACTGAAGTGCCCTTAAGCAAGGCACCTAACCCCCTAACTGCTCCACGGGTGCAGGTGGATAAGGGCTGCCCACCGCTTTGGGCACAAATTCTCACAGAGTAGTGTGTTCACTTGTGTGTGTGTCTGTGTGGGTGTGTGTTTCACTGTATGATTAAATGCGGAGGTCAAATTCCATTGTGTGAAAATCACATTGGTAAATTGGTTCATTTTAATCTAAAAAACAGAAATATATTTAAGCTTATAAACTCCATAAAATTTTATTTCTCATCCAACACCAAGATACTTTCAGCAATGCAGTGAATAACTATGTCTCACAGGATCTCACCCAGTGAGGTCTTTGATATCTGAGATTTTACAGGCTTCAAATCTTCATGTTTGATTTATGAAGTCCATGTGGAGCATTATGCTTGATGCTAACATACTATTTGAGATCCCATAAGGGCAATAGTAGACATCATCATTATTGTGGAGGTGTATTGTAGTTTTGACCTGGTATTGATGCCGTTGGTGTTGGAGATGGATGAATACAATCAAAGTAATCACAAATGAGTCATTACAAAACCCGAAGATCCAAAAAAGGCCATTTCTATTCTGGAGAAAAAGCATCCATATAGTTTGAATCGAGTTGATGGCACATAATAATAATAATAATGAAACCGCTAGTATTTAATAGCAACATGCTAACACTAAGTTACTGCAATAAGTATCCCAGCACTGGAAGTGCACAGTTGGATTGTTAACAGAGACATTTATGCTCTATGCCGGCCTCATTTTGATGATGTCAGCAGATGAATTATCAATGATTAATTGAGTCAATTAGAGGGAACGAATGGCTGTTCATTGGTTAATGAGAGAGCAGGGCTTTAACGACCCTCAGTTGGATCCTCTTTAGGGTTGAGTTACAGTCGGCTCCGCATGTACCACAAACTGCCTCCTGTACTCATTACCACCAGCGCTGTAATGCCTTTAGCTTTATGGCCTTTTACTTTAGATTTAAACGATTAAAGTGCTCAAATGAATAAACAATAAGTTTCACCTACAGCTGTGGTCAGACCTGATGGTCCACTGTTCTAAGTGAAGATGTTGTGTTGTGGTCATTATATTGCAATATGGAGGCTATTTCTAGGTTTTCAGGACTAGAACAAAGAGACATGATAGGCAACACATTATGACTAATATGCTAGTATGAAGATGTTTGCTTCAGATACTTTAAAAGTCCTTTAAGTTGTGAGAAGGATGGATGGATGGATGAATGGATGGATGAATGAATTGATCCTGAAGGAAATTAGCATATTACAGAGATTGTAAGTTGTTTTGAGATCTGGGGAAATTTGGAGATCACTGTTGGTAGGTACTCACCAATGCTAGTCTGGCCATAACGATTTGACTTTTGAAAAGTACTTCATGCCTGCCCATTCGTCCCATGTCAGGTATGTTCACTACAAGAACTAACTGTTCTCTAATGTATTCCAGACCTGGACATGTGCCGTCATTTCACGATAATCAATTTTAATTGCGTCATATGGTCATAATGTTTTGGCTCATCAGTGTGACACATACCAATATACAGTAATTGCTCTATTATAAATAAATTGTGATATGATCCAAATATGACTATTACTGCTGTGTAAGTACATGTGTGTGTGTGTATGTGTGTGTGTGTCAGCAGGAACTCATACAGTCCAGGACCTCCCTCTGTGAGTTCTCACCGTGAGTGTGTGTGTCCTGTGGAGCTGCATGTCGGAACGTAAGAGAGCAAACGACCGGCAGGGGAGAAACCGCACCGTTCAACATTAAAAATTGAATCTCACACTTTAATCCCACCACATTAGCTCTGTCTCACACATATACATACTGCATATGTACACTACATACATATCAGCGGTGGCCGTCCCAGTGGTCGCAAAGCTCAGCTATGTCTCATAAGGTCATGGATTTGATCCTAGCTGCGGGCTGCTGCCATCATGCCCTCAGGCTAGGCTTTTAACCCCTAAAGTTGCCCCCAGGGGGGGTTGCAGGGCCCAGGCTGTTGGTTAATGTTTGTTGCTTTAGGCAAAAACTGTCAACTAAATGAAAATATGAACATCAGACAGGTACATTACACTCAGTAGCACTGCCTACTTCAGTTATAAACAGAGATGTAAGTGAGCAGGAGAGTCAGTATGACTAGTTCACATACAGCGTCTTCGGTTAGCAGGGTTTGGAACGCTAGCTTCAGCACTGTTGGGACTGGATTCGTTTTAACAGAGGGACATCTGTATTGAAACATTTTACACATCTCCTCTTGCACACGTATTATTTATTCACATTATTATCTTTAAGACTACTGTATTACATTATCAGCTTGAATATAATAAATTATTCACAGTTTTATTAGTGTAACAGTGTTTAACGTCAGATTTGTAAGGAGCTCACAGTGACTTCTACCTGTAACTGTGATTAAAATTAATAAGCCTCACTTTTACCATCCATTTAAATTTCATTTTCCTCCACAGTGCTACATCATAAAATTAGAATATACATTTTTATTCATGACTTCATTCGGGAAGTTAAACTATCATATACACAATTGCCCTCTTACCTTAAACATTGCTGATCAGCCAACATACAGTATGTCTAACATTTAAATCTGTAGTCTGTGAAGTTAAGAGCCCATCGGTGAGTATGTGTTAATGTTTATGTTAAATGTTTATGCTAATGCCTGTTAGCACAGAATTTAGCTTGCAATTCTCAGTTCTAGTCCTTGACTTACTGCTGTCATAACAAAACTTCATCCTCACAAGGTAAAACAAAAGAATAACTCAGCTTAAATATAAAGTGTTTCAAAGCAATTTTGAAGCATTTAGCAACTACAAGGCTAACATAATATAATGAAATCTTATAGCCTTCAGTTTAACATGCCAGCTGCATTAATAAATTCACACTTTTGCCTCAATCTGTGTCAAGTTAAACAATTTCAAACAGACTCGTTTATGTGGTTTCTCATACTGTAAATCTCTGTCACATAACTAAAATATAACAGCCATATTGAAGCCTTAATTATGTCAGTATGTTTGTCCATTTGTTATAAATTACAATATATTACATAGTGCCATTTGAGGAAATTAGATTTTTTGGCCAAACCATCAAGATGCATTATGAATAGAAACCCTGAGCTTTTCGGCAGTGGAGACAGAAATCACACCATGCTCCCATCCCCCCCTCTCTCTTTCTCTCTCTCTCTCATCATGCTGTAGTGAAAAGATTAGCTCTGTAGTTTGGGCCCTAGTCTGCATGGCAACCCAGATGCTGCCTGCCCTTCAGCAATGACAAGACACACTGTGCACTATATACGCTGCACGCTAACACATTACAGACTATACACACTGCACACTAACACTATGCACTATACATGCTACATGCTAACATAATACACAATATACACACTAACACTGCACTCTATATGCACTACATGCTAACATACTACACATTATACACACTAACACACTAACATACTACACACACTAACGCTATGCACTATACATGCTAACATACTACACATTATACATACAGTACTAACATGGCACTCTATATGCACTACATGCTAACATACTACTCACTATACACAATAACACTACATGCTAACATGCTATACACTATACACACTATCATGCTAACATACTACACACACTATACACCCTAACACTATGCACTATACATGCTAACATACTACACATTATACACATTAACACTACACACTATAAGCAACAAATGCTACACACTATACATGATGTATGCTAACACACAATGCACTTTGTTACAAGCTGCATGCATGTTAACATACGACACACCATACATGCTAACATGTTATGCATGAATGCTAACACATTATGCACTATACAAATTGCACAGTAGCATTCCCATCACGCCAATGCACCACACACACAATATACGCAAATACAGTACGCACTACACACACGAATACACCCTATACACACTAACTGTATGCACTATAAATGCTGCATGTGAACACACTGTGCACTGTGCACCATGCAAACGCTCTGCACTATACATTACATCTTATTAAACTATGCACAAAACATGCTATCTGCTAAATGCAGCTAGACATTACACCTACTTCTCTGCTTTCATTTTGCTCTTTCTGTGCATTTTAAAGTAAAATTAGAATGTTATGTCCACTTTATAATGACAATTTTGACTAATGAATGTATTAAAAGCATTTTTTTGCACTTCACTGAAATTGAGTTTCTGTTCGTTTGATACTCTACTCTGTTAGTTGTTTGAAGCTTTGATCTCAACTGATATGATGTTAATGAAGGTTTTTAGCTAAAGCCATCAAATAAGGTGACCAGAGTTCTGTAATGAATGTCAAGAACGTTTCCAATTCAGCAGTCAAAATCATTAAAATATCTTTAGTTTTCATCTATTATTAAAAAAAAGATGAGCTCAGGGTTCATGTATTTTGACTTCGGTAATTGTTGTATTGTAATAAATAGCTGGACCCTAAACAGTGCCCTAGCTGGCACCGGTTCTGGAGAAACAGAGGTGACTGCTATCAACATATGCCATATCATATACTGTATGGATGGCTGAAAAAGTGATACAGGTTAAATATATGATGCACTATTTGTGGATCATATGATAGCCTACATTCATGTAGATACTATGCCTATACAATCAGTCTACCTATAATCTGTCCTGTAAAGTCCTGTAACTCCACTCCTGCTTTAACCTCTGGGATCTGTGTCTTGAAAAGACATTTGTGGGACATGGCATTAGCTTCTGGTGGAGTTTACATGGTAGTGTTCTGAAAAACTAGGTGAGCATGTAGTAGAAGTGTGTAGTAGATAGTAAGAGACAGTTGGTCAAAACAAGCAAAATAAAAAATGATTGCCTGTCTACTCTGGTTCCAGGTCTTTCTGGTGTATTTTTATTTGTATTTAATAACAAGAACAAATTAAATGGGTGAAGCTATACACATAGTTGGAAAACCTGCTACAGTTGGAGGCTGTATTAATGTGCCCAAATATTACAATATAAACCTTTAAAAGTTTTTTTTTTTAATGTTATTAATAATGTGAGTAGAATATTACACAGAATTATCTGCTGTCAAAAATATTTTTAAGTAAAATAAATGTATTTCTTTTAGTTAATGTTATTCTATATAATTTGAAGATGCCAGCTGCACTTCATATTGCACCACAAGTTCAAGACCAACGAAAATGTTCAAAAATGTAGTTATTTTTGTTTAATAATTAAAAAAAAATGTATGATTTTCTGTTCAGTGAATATTTATGCTTAGTTTAAATTCTGTATTGGCAGGTTTGAGTCAATGTTTCAATGTAAGGAAGCACTGAAAATGGAAAAGTTGCAGCAGTTGCGTATATATAGAGCTTATTTGTAATAACATGCAGCACGCATGTCTCATAGTAACAGAAACCTGCGGTAGCGCCGGGTCTCCAAAATGCCTCCTCTGTTCTATTCTCGCCGTTAGAGCGCTCTTCAATTATTGGAGTTATTGATCGGTGCGATCGATACGGACCAGCTTGTGCACATGGACAGACAGTGAAGGCCTGCTCTTAGGCCTGTGACCCCAGGAGAGCTTAGCCTTTGACTTGTAGTCCCTAAGGTGACCCCCTGTCACCTGATCTATTTCTACTGATAGGACACAGAGACTGTTAGATGAAGGCGAGCTGCTGGGTTTGAGGAGTTTCAGATTTTTCCTCTTCTTTTCTGCTTTTGTTCATGGCTGTGTCTCATTTAGAAGAGCTCGGCTGGAGGATTCCCAGTGGGGGAACCCTGCTACTGTATGTATGTATGTTGCATAACTGAGTTACATAATGTACTGCTGTCCATGCATGAGTGTGTGCGTGCGTGTGTGTAAGATCCTCCTACGGGGAGAAAGAGTGGTGTGTGTGTGTGTGTAATATCCTCCTACATTAAGAGAGTGATGAAGTGTGTGTGCGTGTGAGTGTGTGTGTGTGCATTTACATGTGTGTAAGATCCTCCTACAGGGAGAAATGATGTATTATGAGTCTTTCTCTCTCTCTCTCTCTCTCTCTCTCTCTCTCTCTCTCTGTGTGTGTGTGTGTGTGTGTGTGCGCACATGTGCATGTGTGTAATATCCTCCTACAGGGAGAGTGTGATGTAGTGTGAGTGTTTAGCAGGTCCTTCTGAGTCAACCTCATTTCAGCGATATCAAGGCAGGCAGAGCAAACACACAAACACGCGCGCACACACACACACATACACTTCATTGCAAGACATATACACCACTTCTAATATACATATACATTAGATCAATCTTCTATAGTAGAAGGATGAGGGAGCTCAGTCTTTTTGTCTCCCTCAAGTTAACAATGAGGTTATAGGCTTTAATACAGCTATTCACTCTCTGTTTAACACATATTTTATATGAATAGAAGATGTTAGTCCATACATATCCTGAATAAACACTATTAATTACTACAATAGGAGCTATTAGTCCATAAACAACCTCAGTAAACACTATTAGTCACTAGAATAAGAGATATTAGTCCATAAACAACCTCAATAAACACTATTAATCACTAGAATAGGAGATATTAGTGTATAAATAACCTCAATAAACACTATTAATCACTAGAATAAGAGATATTAGTCCATAAACAACCTCAATAAACACTATTAATCACTAGAATAGGAGATATTAGTCCATAAACAACCTCAATAAACACAATTAATCACTAGAATAGGTGATATTAGTCTTTAAACAACCTCAATAAACACTATTAATCACTAGAATAAGAGATATTAGTCCATAAACAACCTCAATAAACACTATTAATCACTAGAATAAGAGATATTAGTCTATAAACAACCTCAATAAACACAATTAATCACTAGAATAGGTGATATTAGTCCATAAACAACCTCAATAAACACTATTAATCACTAGAATGAGATATTAGTCCATAAACAACCTCAATAAACACTATTAATCACTAGAATAGGAGATACTAGTCCATAAACAACCTCAATAAACACAATCACTAGAATAGGAGATATTAGTCTATAAACGACCTCAATAAACACTATTAATCACTAGAATAGGAGATATTAGTCTATAAACGACCTCAATAAACACTATTAATCACTAGAATAGGAGATAGTCTATAAACTACCTTAATAATCACTATTAATCACTAGAATAGGAGACATTCGTCCATAAACAATCTCAATAAACACTATTAATCACTAGAATAGGAGATACTAGTCCATAAACAACCTCAATAAACACTATTAATCACTAGAATAGGAGATATTAGTCTATAAACTACCTCAATAAACACTACTGAAATTAAAAAAAAAACTCCCACGGAAGTTTACACAAAAAGATCACTGATTCGCTAATTTAGCTGTCAATCAAAAAGGGATTCCGCCTCAGACACATCATCCAATCATCATGCAGAAGCTGAGCATCCGGGCCAGCCGAGGCCAGCCCACTGCTCCAGAGACCCCCAGAGATGCTGTGCGTCCGATGGGCGGGACAAAGCCTGGCGATTATCCAATGACTCGACTTGTTTCGCAGCAAGCTTTGCTTCGCCATTGAAGTCTGCGGACGCTAAGCGTCCACCCTGTTTAAAGCACTGTGAAGCTGCAGGAATGAGTGAGAGGAAAGCCGCGTCGTTACCAGATAAGAAGCTGATTCTGAACAAAAGTTGAGCGCGTTGTAGCGCATATTTAGTCAATTACATGTACACACAACAGTATATTATTGATCACTTATTTTTTGACATTTTAGGGGAAGCTGAGCTTCCCTTGCAGTCTTGGAGCATCCGCCACTGAATACAGCTCTAGACATCATCTGTGCATTTCTCAACCAGCCCCCAACGTTCAGTTCAGGTCGGGGTTAGGATGTGAGATCACAGATGCTTACAAAAGCAGAAGTATCATGTTCTGCCACACTCACTATCTATACCATATCTTATCTGTGCCAATATTATTTATTTATACTTTTGTCATTTTTGGTCCTTTATAGCCTCAGTTTTTTTCAGAACCTTTTGTCAGATGTGTAAATGGTACAGTAAAGTATAATCATTCACATTCCATAAATCTTTAAAACTTTTTATTGACAAATACATTCATTTTAAACAAAGACTTAATACTTACAGTGCTGACTCTTCTTTAAGACTTCTGCATTTCGCCTCAGAATGCTGGATATCAGCTTCTAGGCTAAATTTGCATTACATTAATGGCATTTGGCAGATGCTCTTAACCAGCGCGATGTACAACAGTGCTTTGTTTCCATTAAGAGAATCATTTCAGCTAGTCCTGACAGGTTAGAGTCAAATCCACTCTTCAGTTCAGACACAGTTAGAACAAAACCACCTGGGCGGCATCCTGAGTTAGAAAGGGTCAGATCCATCAAATATTGATGAGAAGGAACATGCACGACCGAGTCAAGTTTGCAAGTATGTAGAAAACAGTGACTGGTCGTTGTTGACCCATCCACCCCCCAACCTACCCCCCACACCCCCGCTCTCTCTCTCTCTCATTTTGTTCTCCTGGTTCTAGTGTGGACACGTTCGCCCATCTTCTAAATCAGGGATACTCATTGCGCGGCTCCCGAGCCACATGCGTCTCGCTGTGCTTTATTGGTGGCTCTCGTGACCAGTTACGAAAGTGCACCAGCACAGCCAAAATATTTTAAAAGTATGCTACAGAGACATGTACTGTAATGCGCTTTACATTCCAAGCACTTGCCCTCTCATTTTGCCTCAATTAAAGTTGGTTCCAAATCGGGGATACTGTGGAACCCGGCAACACAGGCACTGTTTCCAACAGCAGGCTGCACAAGACTCTGC
This sequence comes from Crenuchus spilurus, assembly GCA_036984385.1. Classification (NCBI taxonomy): domain Eukaryota; kingdom Metazoa; phylum Chordata; class Actinopteri; order Characiformes; family Crenuchidae; genus Crenuchus; species Crenuchus spilurus. The sequence continues at coordinate 13,443 of BRDA01064887.1, forward strand.
TGTTGCCAGGTTCACGGTTTAACACTTATAAAAGAACTAATAAAACACTCATGTTACCATATTATTAATGACTTTAAGATAAATAGCAATAATCATAATAAATCCTTTATAAACAAAATACTAAGTCGTACACTCGTACACAGTTGTTTTGCCATTCGCTTCAAACGTGTGACAGACATATTTTGGGCTAGTTTAACCTTCTAAAGGGTGGGTTTTAGACTGACTTTAGGCTGGATATTTTAGTTGGACCTGGCAACCCTGCGGCTACGTGGCAACAGCAATTCTATAAGGTAGCTAGAGCAATAGATTCAGTTCGCAAAGGTTTAGTCCATAGGTGGGTTGTTTATTTTTTTACATTATTTGAGTGACGTGGGGTGATATTGTGGCTCTCTCCTTGACTTTGATCTGTCAATATTTCTCTTTTGAAAAAAATAGTGAGGATCACTGTTCTAAATTAACAATTTTTAATCACGACTTCTGCACCCTGCAACCTCTGAATTTTCACCCGCAACTATATTTTCAAACAAGTCCAATTATTAGTCCAATTATAAGTCCAAAAATTAACATCATAACAAACATAAAAAACGGTTTTCTGTGGGAATCTGTATACCGCCCAGCACAAGTATATAGTTAGGAAAGAAGAGGACTCAGTACTGAACTTTGTGGGACACGTATTGAGAGCCTGCATGGAACGGATGTGGAACCTCTCCATGTTACCTGGTAGGACCACCCCTCTAAATATGATCTGGATCACTTCCATGCAGAGTCAGTAATCCCAACGTTAAAGAGGACAAACAGGAGGATCTCATGGTTGATGATGTCAAATGCTGCAGAAACATCAAGAAGGATGACAACCAATGACAGTTCTGCAGAACTTGCTGTCTTAAGTTTCTCAGTCACAGCTTTTTCCGTTGAGTGTGCCAGTTTGCAGCCAGACTGGTTGGGGTCTGGGAGCTGGTTTTGGGAGAGAAAGACGGATAACTCGTTATAGACGGCAAGTTAAATAATTTTTGAAAGAAACGAGAAGAGTGATACTGGTTTGTAGCTGCTGACATCAGAGCTATTCAGCGTAGGCTTCATACGTCATAGCCTGACGACAGAGTTGTTTGATAGAAGAGATGAAAGGTCTTGAGTGATAGTAACCAATTTTTGCCTAATCAGTGCTTGAAATTGGTCAGAGTACTGCTTTTTACATCTCTTGCCTCTTCTCACCGTCAAAAAACCAGAGTGATCGCGTGAACAGCGGTATGAGAGCCCAGCATCTCAGTTCACTATAAATCCCTGTGTCCATGCACCCCTGGACCTGCACCCTTTCTATAATGTAAAGTATTAATTACAAACAGCTAAACTAAACAGATATGTTTTCAGCCTAGTCTTAAAGGTTGAGACTGTGACGGAGTCCTGAACATTGTCTGGGAGGTTATTCCAAAGATGAGGGGCCATATAAGAGAAGGCTCTTCCCCCTGCTGATGAGTTCTGAATTCTGGGAACTATCAAGAAGCTAGCACCCTGTGATCTAAGTAAATGAGATGGTTCATAATAGGAAATAAGGTCTTGTAAATACTCAGGGGCAAGACCATGTAGAGCTTTATACGTCAGTGAAATAATTTTATATTTGATTTGGTATTTAACTGGAACCCAGTGTGGTGCTGATAGAACTGGGCTAATATGATCAAATTTTCAGGTTTTAGTAAGAACCCTGGCTGCTGCATTTTGAACTAATTGAAGTTTATAAGTTTATTTGGGTTATTCTCACGAAATCTGACTTACGAGGTGGCATGAAGAATTTTGATAAACAAAGTATATGTCAACAAAATAATAAATATAAAATCAGAAACATCTTTCTTTGATCTTTCTTGCACGTTTTGAAATTGACATTTTAAGTATATAATTATTAGTTTTTTCACATTTTAGGGTAGAATTCTCATTTCCGCAACGTGTGCATCTCAGAATTTTAGTAAGTTCTGTATAAATTTTTATATAATATAAGAACAATAATAATAAAAACTTGAATGCATGTAATACTTTTTAAGACTTGTAGTAAATAAACATGGAAGATTGAACATTTTTCAGTCAAATTATTAAAATTAATAAGGTAAACGTATGTGTCCAACACCAATTTTGTCATCCTCCGCAACATTTTCAATCATTGTTTAAATCCACAAGGAACTGAAATTTTCATGGCATTTTTGAAGCAAGGGAAGACATTGGCTGTGACACTGAAAATGGCTACCAGGTAAGCAGCTCTTCTTATATCTCTAGATAAAACTTTAAAGTTTGCTCATTACAGTGTCTACACGACTTTTTGGTTCTCAATTAAGTTTTGGAGTAAAAAAAAAAAAAAAAAGATACAGTTTTTCTTTTTGATTGTGATGTACTATATTAAGGTCTAAATATAAACAGTGAGTGAAAGTTTAGATAGCCCTCATGGTGCCTCTATAGTTAGCAAAAATGGTTAAGGTCACTCGTCCTCCGCAACAGCATTCTCACTTACCGCTACACCTGAACGCGTGTTGCAGTGGAGAGATGCACTGTTTCGGTAATGAGAAATTGACTATGAAACATCATATAGATGTTTACTTCCTGACTGTCATAACATGAATTCTGTGCACAGAATTAAATGTCAGGCCTCTTGGATACATTTATTTATTTATTTTTATATTTTGAAATGTGAAATATATGCGTTGTGTATTTCTTTTACAGACATGTAGCTATTGAGAAAAAAGGCAGCAGCTAAAGCTTGACTGTCAAAGTTTAGGGAGAAAATTTACAGCAGTCCTGAGCTACTTGAGCAATATACAAACCGGATTCCAAAAAAGTTGGGACACTAAACAAATTGTGAATAAAAACTGAATGCAATGAAGTGGAGATGGCAAATGTCAATATTATATTCGTAATAGAACATAGATGACAGATCAAAAGTTTAATCTGAGTAAATGTAACATTTTAAAGGAGAAA
>BRDA01064899.1:0-11680 GCA_036984385.1 Crenuchus spilurus
CAAAAACATGTTCATGGTGACTCCAGGACTGATGGATGGATGGATGGATGGAAGGTTTGTGTGCTGGAGAGCAGCAGCTCTATGAGTCTGTTATACACATTGGGTGCTGATGGCCATTGCATGTTTTCAATCAAAGAAACCTCATTCAGGTAAGTAATATAATTACAGTGAAGGAGCGGGACAAAAGCAGGCCATGCATACCACCACACATTGTGGGTGACACACCCAAAGGAAATATGCGTGCACACACAAGCGTTCCCACTCAAGTTGGCTGGGGTGTTGTTCCCTTCAATCTTCTCCACTGATGGATGCTGCAATCTGATGTAAACAAAAAAATAGTACTGTTAAGATGACTGTACATATTGTCACTTAAAATATTATTAGAAAAAAAACTTCCATTAAAAAAAAATATTGCTTTTAATTGTTTTTTATTAAAAAAAACAAGTCTACCATTTTAAAGATTACTTTTTTCATTTAAAAAGTTCTTTTTTTAATTACATAGTGGTCACTCATCAAAGATCATACTGCACAACACAACAAAGAAAGAAGATGAAGTGAAGCTAAATGGCAGATTTGCCAGACTTGCCGAGATTGGATAATGGAATGTGAGGGGTCTAAACTCACTTGGCAAATTATTGATACGGTACTTGGTAGTGAATTGGAAAGACTGAACATCAGCATTTGTGGATTATCTGAGATTAAGTGGTCAGACACTGCACACATCAAGACACAGGATGGACACAGTGCTGTTCTCAGGCAAAGAGTGTTGTGAACATCATGGAGTTGCTATCTGGTACACTACTGTGATGAACATGGGTTCGAGGTTGCCAACAAATGTGAAGTTAAAGCAAGATTTGCGGAACTACACACACTAGATGAACTGTCCTAGCAGGCACAGAACCTATTCACAATGTTGTATCAAAGCTGCAAGAATGTAGACAAAATTGTCAGAAAATTTTCACATCATCAAAGTGCCTGCTGGGGTTGCAGCAAATGAAGGAGGTCATGCTGGAAGCAGGGGCGTTTGTAGGAAGTTTTGATACCCGGGCCTTCAGGCCACGGTACATGAGAGGAGTGTGTGCATGTGTAGTTTGTAATCAGGGGGGCTGAGATCCATGTGAACAGTCTGGTGCAGAGAGGCAGAAGGGGTGGGAGTGGATGTTGGTCAATCAGTTGTGGGTTGGATATAAGACCCAAGGCTATAGCCCATTCCAGCCATTGTATAGTACCAAACCATTCCAGCCTTGTATAGTAGCCATCATGGACAAAGATGGCATGAAACTTGTTGAACCAAAGAAGGTGTGTCAATGATGGAAAAACTACTTTGAGGAACTATACAGTGGTGCAGAAGATAACATTCAGATTGATGTTCAAGAAAAGGAAACACCACCACTGAAGAAAGGAATCAAGCATGCTATGTTAGAGCTGGCTACACAAAAGGCATCTGGTCCAGATGACATAGCAGTTGAACTGCTCAGGTTTGGTGGAAAGATGACATTGAATAAGCTCCATGAGGTCTGTATGGTGTGACGATGCTCAGTCAACCTTCATGGGAAATGACGGCACTGAGTCACCGGTCTGATAATGACCGTTGGAGGCGAATCGTGGTGTTTGAAGAAAGGAGATGGTAGGCGTTGGTCCTTTTCTTTTGGTGACTTTTTATTAGTGCAAAAGAGATAAAATACAACGATAAACAAAACACTGATCGAAACAGAAAATAAAGAATTTAAAATATCCTGGTTCTAAGCAACACAGGTTTGGTTCAACACACTACTCTGCGAAGAGTTAGCGTGGCCTTCTCATTCAGTCCTTCCTTGACTCCTGCTCTGGTTCAATCTCCCCATTTAAATGGTTAGCTCCTCCCACGGATTAAACCAGTGTAATTATGGGTGAACTTCTAGATTACAACGTTAACATGTAACAGTTAAATCATGCTGCAATCTCTTGAATCATTCTTCCTTCATCAATGCATCACTGTACTTGCATAAACATTTTTATTCTAACTGCAGTTACTTCTTGTTTCTCTCCTTTACAGTCACAAGGTGTCTAAACTCCCCCCGTCCTGTGTGGCTCGTGGATCCTGCCGAACTACACAAAGGTAAGTGTTAGAACCTTGTTCCTCTTTTAGCTGTCTAGTGTATACACACACACAAACCCCAAACAGCATCACCATCACCTCAGGTATGTATTGCATCTACATCCTTGTTACCAATGTATGCAACTGGTGATTGGCACCTAGTGACCATATCACATATGGAAGTTTGGGAAACTGGAATTTGGCCAGAAGAATGGACACAATCACTCTTCATCCCACTGCCCAATAAAGGAGTCTTGCTCCAGTGCAAGAACTACAGGACCATTGCACTGGTCTCACATGCTGCAAGATCTTGTTGACAGAGATTGTAAAATTAATGCAGTCTATGCTGGAAGGACAGACTGCCCAAGAACAAGCTGGATTTAGACCAAGAAGAGGCACTCGAGATCAGATCACAAACCTCCGGATCATCTTGGAAAGTGAAAGAAAGGAACCAGGAACTGTATTTCTGTTTTACTGATTTCAAAAAGGCATTCGACATGGTACAACATGACCAATTGTGGATAACCATGCTGGAGATGGGTTTTCCCTCACACCTGGTCCAACTGCTGAGAAATTTGTACAGTCAGCAGCGGGTGGCTGTCAGGACAGTCAATCACACATCAGCATGGTTCCGCGTAAGACAAGACGTCTGACAAGGATGTAACCTCTCATCATGTCTCATCATGTTAAGGAAAGCACTACAAGGATTTATGGGAGGATTCAGGATTGGTAGAAGGATTATTAAAAATCTCAGATATGCAGATGACATTGTCTTATTGGCCACATCAAAAGAACTACAGGAGATGGTGGGTCGCACTGAGAAAGCTGTGAAGGAATATAACATGCAGATCAATGCAGCTAAAACAAAAGTGATGAAAAACACTGAAGATATAAAGTTTGGAACAAGTACACTCTTTCATATATTTTGATTTAGAGTATCAAAGGTTGCGGACTGTGCCAGTGAAGTAAAGTCAAGAATGGCCATGGGCATGGTAGTGATGGTCAAATTGACAAAGATGTGGAAAAGCAAGTCAATTAGCACCAAAACCAAACTGCGACTTATGAGATCTTTTTTTCTGGCCAGTAGCTACATATGGATGTGAAGCCTGGACACTGAAGAAAGAGGAAGAAAGACGTATATTCAGGCTTTTGAGAATAAGTGCATCAAGAAGTTGCTGAAGATCTCATGGATGAAGAAGATGACCACTGAGCACATCTATGAGATGCCAGAACTGAAAAAGGAGTTACTGATGCACGTTAAATCCCGCAAGTTACATCATTTTGGTCATGTGATGAGGAGCACATGAGAGCAAATAAGGAATTGTTATGACAGGACTTGTGGAGGGAGTCCAAAATCGTGGAAGACCAAGAATAACCTGGTTGGATAACATGAAGACATGGGTTGGATTATCAGGTGCTAGTCTGTTACAAGCAAAGAGAGACAGAGGGCATTGGAGAGAAGTGATTCAACTGTGCAGCCTACCGTCACGATGAAGGCGTGTGAAATTACATGATTACTTTTTCATCAAAGTGAGTAAGATTTCGAGATAATTTTTATTGCCCTAACAGTAATAATTCAAACTGCCAAATGGATTAACCCATTACAATCATTAAACAGGCAGTAATCCTAAGGCTTATGTGTTCTGAAACCGAACATGTCAGGAACGTTTTTATGAGTGAAGAATGAAAGTCTGGACCTACTAACAGGTCTTTAAGTGCATTTCTTTGAAGATGTTGAATGGCCTTGTACTAGACGGCATCCACAAACTAATTACATGGTGATCACTGTCTGTGGTCACCCTCAGACGTCATTTGTTAGGGTGTGCAACAAGTTTCGGAATAAGCCTGAGCTGGAGGGTGGTAAATCAGACATAGCAGGGCAGTGGAGACACCAGGGGGTCTGACACCTCAACACACACTGCCTGAATCACACACCACTGAAATCAAATACTGGCAAGATCAGACACACCCGTCTCGCTTGTCATGGGGGAAATGTGATTGACTCAGTCCCATCAGCATGTGTTTCCGCTAGCAGAGCACGACGGTGGTCAGCCACAGATTAGCAACACGAACACTGAGGACTTGTGGTTATACACCATCATGTATGCCACCAGAACAACAGTACCCGTGTCATGATGGTTTTCTCATTTCTCAGTTTTAAACTGTACATAGGTGGGCAAACTCAGCAAATGTAACTGTTCAACAGACATTTAACTGATCAAATGCCTGGGGGCAAGTCCTGAACATCACTGTATTCTGTTTAAACCTTTAACGTCCTCAGCAAGAAAGAAGAAACTCAATTGATATTTTTGGGCAGGGTAGGGGGCAATAATTAAAAACAGTCAATGTTTTTTTTTTATTTTTTTTTTTTATCAGTTTTTCATAAACACCACACTCTTTTGTTCTTTGTAGTATGACTATGACAAATTGCTGGTTTGCATCCAGACAAAAAAAATGATTTCTAGTGACCTCAGGTGTTTTTTAAGCCTAACATTCCTCTACCGATTGGTAGATATGGCACAATCACATTTTGTTAAATTCAACATCTTCTTCAATAAGACAAAGTGTTTTAAATGTGCTTGTTCAGCAGGATATTAAAGATACCCCTTTAATATCCTGGTGAACAAGCACATTTAAAACACTTTGTTTTATTGAAGAAGATGTTGAATAACCTTATAGTGCCCTTTCTTTTCTTTCCTTTTCATTTCATTTACCCATTTGTAATGCAAATCTAGGATTTCAAGACTACAGCTTGTGTATCTTTTCTGTCAAACCAGTCTGGCAACCTTTTACACAGAAAACAGTTTTCTGCTTCAAATCAATACAACTTCAGTTATTTTCTCACTGGGGTAAATTGAAATGTGTTGAAATTCTGGGTGTGTGATGTAAGGTGTTCCAGTGAAACCTGCATCATGTGAGCATGGTAAGACCACAGGGCAATGTGAAGAAGCAAAACATTTACTTACAGTCATAAGGGTTCTCATCCCCTGAGAAGCATTCCTTGAATAAGCAGTGCATGGTTCGATAGCAGTTATCCAGTAAGGATTTAGGTGTGACAAATCTCCATCCCTGATCCTCCCTCCATCCCTGTTCCTCTTGTTTTTTCAGGCGATCCCAGATTTTCTCAAAGCTGTCTGGGAGCACTTTCTATTTTATACACACATACAAATACAAATGCATTAGTATTAAGACTCAGCTAAGGCTCATGTTGATGCAAACATTTTAAATGTGAATTGAGTCTTACAGAAAAAGAGAGTAAAACGTAAAGTGACTATATGAAGGGAACATATAAAAATTCTTTTGGCACTCTCAGAAAAAAACTGGATCACCACTGGGGCAATATCTTTCTTGTCACTGAGGTGGAACCTTCAAGGGATTGTCTTTAGCACCTATACAGTAGATATGCATCATGACTGTGCCAGAATTTTAATTGTTTTTTCAACATATACACTTTCTGGCCACTTTATTAGGAACACATGCCTTGTATGTACACTCACTGGCCATTTTATTAGCTTCACTGACCATACAGGTGCACTTTGTAGTTCTACAATTACAGACTGTAGTCCATCTGTTTCTCTGTGTAGTTTGTTAGCCTCCTTTCACTCTGTTCTTCAGTGGTCTGGACCGCCACATAGCAGCTTTATTTGGGTGTTGGAACTTTCTCAGCACTGCAGTGACACTGATGTGGTGATGTGTTAGTGTGTGACCAACACACACTGAGTAGCAACAGATGTGCTACTGTCTCTGACTTTACATCTAAAACAAGACTGGTGTGTCTAACAGACTGGTGTGTCTTGTGGTCTTGTGGGGGTCTTGATCATTGAAGAACAGGGAGAAAGTGGGCTAAAAAAGTAGGCAGAGGAACAGCTGGACTACAGTCTGGTGTACTATGGTTTTCAATTAGACACAGTTGCCTAGCTGGACAAAACTGCTCATGTGATGATGGATTTTTAAGCCTTAATATCAGTTCACTTTGAACATCTATATGAGTTTCAATTACAAAGGGTTTATTTCTGGTCAGAGAATGAACTGGAGAGGGATGAATAAGAACTGGAAGTGCTGGTGGGAGAAAGCATGAATGACTCAGCTTCTTGAAAAGAATGAACAAAAGCTTTGTCCTTACTTCTTCTAGGGCCCCTGGATTGGCATAACTCTGCAGATACGTTTTGAAGAGCTTCTCAAAGTTTGCGAGGAATCTTTTTCGCGTTGGGTGTCTCTCTGGCAGTACAAGCAAAATCCTCTTTATGTCTCTGCGAACCACTTCATACCACAGCTCCTGTAGATCTACCACATCCACAGGATGCTCTCCATTCATCTAGGAGAGGGAGACAGAGAGAAACGACACGAGATGATGAGATAGTGGACAGGATGTAGGCATGGCTTAGAAAAGATTAACAAGCAGAGAAGACCAAACACCACACAGAATGACAAGAGGCAAGAGCGGGTGAATGAATAAATGGTAATAGTTCAGGAGGGACACAGCGATTACACAGAGGAAAGGACTGACTGAGTGTAGGAGGATATTGTGGAGAGCGTGGGATTAAGACATAGTGGTTCAATGAGTCAGATATCTTAGGACAGGACCAGATGCCCAGTTGCTCACCAGCCTGCTGATGTTTTGCAGTCTGAAGACCTCCTCATAATGCACTTGAATGGTGTAGTTAATGGGGAAATTGTGCTTCTGAAAATGTAAAAATGTACAATGTCAGTTTTGACTCAAACAACTCATTCAGATCAATTTGCAAATGCTGCGTTCTTACAATGTCTTTATAATGTTTGAATAGAACTGGGTCAAACTTGTGTGGAATTAAAAAAATCTCTGTACATTGTCATACACTAAGGTTAGGAATATTATCTTTTATAAAATGAAAGGCTAGGAAATACAAGGGCTGCATCCAAAATTGCTTGGTTCCCTACTGTATACATGAAAAATCAGAAGGTGAGAATGACAAGTGTGTCCAAATACACAGTATTCATCAAGCAGTACGCAAAAAGTACCCAGATTACCTACTGACTCAGGAGCCATTATGCACAGAAGCACACTGTGCTATCCCACAATTCCCATAATAATAAAGGGGGCAGCCGTGGCCTGGTGGTCAGGGATTTGATCTTGTGACCGGAAGGTCGCTGATTCAATCCCCAGACAGGTCATGATTGAAGCCCTTGAGCAAGGCACCTAACCCCCTACTGCACCCCAGGCGATGACGATAGGGCTGCCCTCTGTTTCGGGCACATTAGTTCACTAGTGTGTGTGTTATACTGCACAAAGGTCAAATTCTGTTTTGTGCAAATGTTGAATCTGAATATAAAACCTAAATCTAATTCAATAGGAGCTGTGAAGGCATTCAAAGCTGAAGAGGAAAGTGGCGGAAATGTAAACTACATGTAAACTACAAAATTAAACACAATTAAAATTGATTGTGTATGTGAATGGGGTTTTCAATTAATTAATTTTTATAGTGGTGGTGTGACATCAAACGTCAAAGGACATTGGTAAGATGGCAGACGTAGTGCTTCTGAGGTTGTGTGGATACTACACACTCATTGAAAAAGCTACTTTCTGACTGGTTGAGCTGTATGTATTGTTTCATATGTAGCTCTTACAGTCTAAGTATGCAATTTCAAATGCAGCCCATGTTTTCTTACAGTGGCAAAAATATACAGTACTAGACAAATATTTGGACACACATTTTTTCTACACTGTAAATGAATACTGAAGTCATCAAGACTATGAAGGAACACATAAGGAATCATGTAGTAAACTTAAAAATGTTAAACAAACCAAAATATGTTTTAAATTTTAGATTCTTCAAATCAGATACACAACTGATGTCTCAAACACATTAAGAGGCAAGAAATGCAAGTCATGAACTCTTGACAAGACACAGCTGTTAACTGAAAGCCATTCCAGGTGACTACCTCATAAAGCTGACTGAGAAAATGCCAAGAAATCTGTCATCTAAGCAAGAGGTGCCTACTTTAAAGAATGTAAAATATAAACATATTCTGGTTTGTTTAACCCTGGTTTGTTTACTAAATAATTACAGATGTATTTATTCATAGTTTGGATGAGTTTAGTATTAATCTACAATGCAGAACATTTTTAAATAACGAAACACCATGGAATGTCCAGAAGGTTTTTCCAAAAATAAATAATATTGTGGGAAAAAGTTCCTTTACGTTCATACTTTCATTCAAAAGCTAAAGTCATATTTCATCTTCATTACATGTCAAATTATTTGTTATTGTTTTACCATGTATCTTCTCCTTAAGGTTATGTTCAGCTGATCTTTGACTGTGTGCAGATCAATGCACTTTTTTGACATGCCACTCATCCACACTGGCAGGAACAGTGACAGACCTACAGGGACAGGAGCAGAGATATCAGAATACTGCAGCAGCAAATGAACAACAAGTGATAAGTGATCTCTTCAATCTAGGACACAAAAGTTTCGTTTTTCTTCAAACAGGAGCTGATTATCCTTTAATCTTTGCCAGAAACTGGCACTCAAACAGTAGATGACTAATTCAGCCAGAGTCCTACTTGTAGAACAGTTAAGTACAGTAAAGTTTCTGAAAGTAACACTGGATTTATTGCAGGACTCTCCCTAGGCAAACTGATTATATGCTACACTTGTCTCTAGTCAAACAACGTAACCACAAAAACATGCACTGCTGCACTGAGGTCTACAAGATGTTTCTTCTTACTTCTTAATTAAAACCTCATGACAAAGTTCTTCATCAGCAAGTGATTTCTTCATAGAAAAAGTGCCCAACAATGATCACTAAGATCCGGCTAATAAAATGAAAAGGCAGAACATTACATTCAGGTGTAATATCTCTTTAAACAGCACAGCCTATGTGACTCTGTTGTCACAGCAGATGAAGGATAAAGTGTGAAAGATCAGAGCTGTCTCGCTGAGTTAAGATCAAAACCACAAACCCACTGCTGGCCTTACAAAGAAAAACCGTCTATATTTCAACAGAACACACAGGATAACACTACTGCAACATACAGATCATGGACCCAGAAAGATTCATATTTCCTCCAAAGGCCTAACAAATCTAGATACCTCTTCTGCTCCCTGCAATGAGGAAAACAACACTAAAAATAAATCAAACCCTTGAGTAAACACTTACAAGCCATAATGCCACAATATAATAACCTCTGCTACATTGCCACACTGTAATTCATGTGTGGTCAGAGGTGCGTTGCATAAGGTGGTCAAGCAGGACTTACGGAAAGTTCTCAGGGAGACTCCTGCTGAGAGCTGGACTGAAGCCAGCATTTAATCCTGCCTGCATCTATTTTAGCAAGAGGTTTAGATAATTAAAGATAAGTGATTGTGACTACATACCCTAAGGCTGAGACAGAGAGAGATATAGAGGGAGGGAGACAGAGAGAGACAAATGAGGGGGACAAATGAGAGACTAGGAGAGAAAGAGCGCAGCTGGATGTCACTCTGCCTGTTGTTGTTGTATGGTTGGCCTCTGCGGTAGAGTTGCAATTCAGATGGTTGCAAAGAGACGGACAGTCAGCAAAGTCCCAGAGCCCATACAAAACACTTGAGGGAGCTGCGGGAATTTGTTCAGCCACAGGTCCTCAGTCTATATATGAGTATGGATGGCTCAAACCCTCCACTGATCTCACTCTCCCTTCTAGTGCCCTCTCTCTAGCGCTCGCTGGCCTTTCGCTTACAAACGATGTCTCTCCATCAGTACAGGAAGTGGTGAGGTCAGGAAAACAGGCTTTTGACTTCTAGAGAAGCAGAGTTATATGCAAAGAGCTGTCTCAAACACAAAAACAGCGACATCAACTTGAAACTTGGTCAAATGCGTAACTCCTCAACCACAGAAGCTGTCAAAGATCTCTGTTGCAAAACCTTCGCCTGTGCATGACTTTGCTTCTCTCTCAGTTAGTAATACCAGCTTGCACTTGCAGATTTCATCTGAATCAATTGTTCAATCCATAAAACCCTACTTCTCACAAGTGTACTAGATCAGGAAGTCTCCTGTCTTCTTTTATTGACCATTGTGTCATATAAGTGACCTTCAAATTTGGTTAGAAGCCAAAGCATCCTAACAGGACTACTGATATCTACTGAGGAATGCAGTTTATTTTATATACTTCATTTATTCTCTCAGTTACTTTCAGAACATCTGAATTAATTGGAGTTGATCTCCAGATTTAAAACAGACATTGTTAGAAGAGATAATGTAAGGTCAGCCTGACCTGTGTCCCTCTTAATGCCAAAGGCCTCTTCCCTAAGGTCAACACTTACCCAGAAAACCACTGAGAAGCCACGTTTCTGACCGGGTCATGTTTCGTCTGCTGCAGGTATTTGCTGCAGTGGAATCCAGTGGCAGACTGTTCCAGAAAACAAGCCTCCTACACGTTAAGCCTATAGAGGCAGGAACATGGTCAAGAAATAATATTGTTACAGTTTTCTGCTCAACTGATCCATTTAACCATTTCAGGCATGAATGTCATAGAAGATAATGAAAGGGTTAATCATTTTCTTAAAGGTTTATGATGAAATGTCTCAGATGGCACTGACTGATGGCCAACAAATGATTGAACTTGTTCAACTACCTAAAAACTCTACTTTGGTTTGAAAAGTCTGTACCCTGCTCTACTCTACATTACAAATAATGGCTCTTTGCTTTGATATATGGTTCTAATAAAAAAACACATTATCTAGTGAACCTTTAAAGTTCCAAAGCTCTAAATGGCTCATTTATCAGAAAAGTGGTTCATCTGTGACATTAGCCCAAAGAAGCATTTTGATAGAATTAAATTGGAAATGAAAAACTCTGCAAAATGATGAGACATTTTTTGTTTCAATTATAGGTGTGATTAATTCAAGTCTGGAAACACTAAGGGGTTCAGAGAATGTTTAGATATTAAAGCATATGCCTTCAAATTTAAGCAAGATGAAGCTTCACATAGCAAATGCTAAGAATTAGATCAAGCTCTAAAAAGTGCAGTAGCAGAAATGGAATATCCTCCTACACTGCCAAGGTCAATGATGCAAAAAGTCCAGATGTATTGTCACTACCCATTCAAGAGGAAAAGTAAAAATTCCAAATTCCAGTGCCACTCTCTCACTGATTATTACTAGCAAAATTCCTAGACTAAACTCCCCTTTTAATGGAGAGTCAATATAAACTTGAAAGTTTAAAGTTTGGTTTAGGGCCAGGCTTGGCATAACAGAAACAGCTGACCAATCAAATTGTCAAAGTCCCACTTTCTACTTGAAAACATTTCCAGTACCATGATTTTTCAACTCCAAAACTGAGCAGAAACATCTGTTTGCATAACCTCAAAAGAAAGTTGGCTAATAAAAAACAGAAACCAGTCTTTCATAGAAACCAGAGTTTCTACAGCCTGATGTAAACCTGTTGATGCTCGAGCAGTTTCAGATGAATGTGAGATGTATAGCAAATAATAAAGCATCTCAAAAACGAGAACATTTATATTCTACAAACCGGATTCCAAAAAAGTTGTGACGCTATACAAATTGTGAATAAAAACTGAATGCAGTGATGTGGAGATGGCAAATGTCAATATTTTATTCGTAATAGAACATAGATGACAGATCA
>BRDA01064901.1:0-28551 GCA_036984385.1 Crenuchus spilurus
TTTAAAATTAAGATTTGTCCGTTGTACGATCGTATAAAAGGCCTCTCCAAACCAAGCTCCCGGGCTGAATTTCAACCCCAGCCCGCCCCTGTCTGTAACATTAGCATATGAAATATTTTATGAGATTAATAGCACTAATATTAAATTAGCCCTTCTTCAGTGAAAAAAGGGACAAAGCAGGACACGATGACTTACCTCCTCTGGCTGGAGCACCTTCCACTAACACTGACATGTTTGAAATGATGTGAAATCTTTTGCTGTTTCATAAAAAAATATGTAGTGATTAGTATACCAACACATATTGTCACTAATGAAACAAAAATGTACTGTATGTCAAAATGTTAACATTTAATCTTTTTTTTTTCAATCATTTTAGATATTCATCATGAATGATGCACACAATGCAGATGAGCACCTGCACTTTCAAATAATGTAAACATCAATACAATAAAATGAAAAAAGTAAAATCTGATGGTTATATAATTTAATACATTCCATAAAAACAGAGTTTGGTGCCCAGAAAACATTTCTTCCTGTCCAATGATTTTGCAATCAACACCTGTTTCTGTATTTGGTCTAAATTATGTTGCATTAAGTACATTAATGACTCTAGTAATTGAATTCAATGTCAGTCAAATTTTGAATATTTTTAATGCACTTCAGATTAATTGTATAGATATCACTGCATCATATTCACTCCAATTTAAAGCACTAAATCAATCAGACAATCAGTAATGTGTCTATATTCCTTTAAGGTTACTTTTCTTAAGGAGTAGTAAATTGTAGCTTATTTCATATATGTGGTTGCTGATTTAAAGCTTTTTAAATATAATGTCTATTTCAATTAGTGAAGTGTTTTATCTATGTATTGTGTACCATTACAGTGTGCATTCAAATGTAAAATGTCACAGAAGCCATTGTTTCATTGCAATTTAAAAGTGCTTGTGAATAAAGTTGTGATACTCGCCATTCTGTCTACAGAAAAAGGTGAAAAGGCTAAACTTGTATATTGGTTTATTGCAAATAACCCAACTGCTAAAGGATGGGCATTAGCCACCAGTAGCTAACACTCCCAGTGGCTGTAAACATGTAATATGAAGCTTTATCTGACAGCCATATTTCTCTGACTACTATATAGACGCCTCTGGGTAGGTCATGATATTCTAGCCTCATCCTATCCAGGTAATAAATGTCATGCTATCTGTCTTCAGCAGGATCTTGGTACTGACATATGGTTTTATAAATCATTCCAAGTATGACTGTACATTTGGGATAGAATCTTCAATCGATATTGTAACTGAATCCAAATTGTCTTCCATGTTTAAACCTGTAAATGCTCCCTGTTACTTAATTTGGCAGTTTTATATAGTGCTTCAATGACCTTAAAACTGCCTAGGCTGTACTTTCAACTTAGTTCCCAAGGTGCTGGTTAATTCTGTCTATGACATTGAAAAAGAATCAGTTTTAGATTTGATATATGTTGCATATGTTGCAAAACTTTTAATTTTAGAGTTCAAGAGTTCATAGGATCCTTAATAAGGTTTGCAAGCTGTGGAGGACATTTATTGATTTAAATGGTATGCCACATGAATTTTAGAAATGTCCTAGCATGTCCATCACAGCTCCATTCTTCTGTTATATTTAGATTGATATATATTTTTTGCATACTACTGTAATACATGTACTGTATTGTCTATCATTGAAAGCTGCAGGTGGTTCTTCTTGTTTTGTTAAATTTAATTAAAAAAGAAATTAAAAGAAATAACATTTTTATTATTTTACCCCAAAAAACTGATCAACCTTCTCAGCAGAAAAGATCATTCATAATGTTTTAAAGTAAAATAGAACAATATTCATAAATCAGAACTACACTACAATTATTTTAGTGGAATCCAAGAATTCTTCTAAAATATGAGAAAAATTACAAATACAAAGAATACTCACATTCCAATGATGTCAAATTATATAACAAAATAATCATATTGATTATTGGCAAATATGTAAGATGCATAAAAGTGTTGTGATATCACAACCTTGTATTCTTTTAGATGTAATTTGAAAATGGCATTGTGTAAAAAATTCCATATTTAATGCTTCAATAAAAATGACTGAAATTGAATTGAATAAAAGCTTTTTATGCTGCTAATAAAATGAAAGATTTTATTAAAGTTTTTTCCTTCTTCTGTAGAGTTAACTATCAATTTGGTGATGCATGACTTCAGTATATATAATTGATTTAGCTTTATATCAATTATAATTGATATCATTTTTGTAGCTATGTTTAAGAACAGTAGTTAACTTTCACTTAGTGTTATTTTTCTTTATCTATTTTCTGAACTCAGTGAATCGGTTAACTATTAACATTTTGATGTTGAAATACTCATTTGTGTGTGGAATTTGGTGGAGGGTGGACTCACCTTGAAATGCTGTTTGCTTCTCTCTTGATTCTGTCTTTTCTGACTCTCACACTTTAGGGGCGACCTGTTTTTGTTCCGCAGTAAAATAGTGGTTCTCCTAATGATGGAAACCCTGCATATGGTTAACTAGATCAGTTGCCACATAAGGGTTTTATTTGGGTTAGACTTCCAAAGACAGTTAGGAGGAGGTCCTGCACATGAATTTTTATGATAATGAGAAAGAATAGAACATGGGAAATGATCTGTATGGTGCAAATAATGTTGAATCACAGCGTATTTCATTCTATTGTAAAGGGCAAAGGTTGATTTACATTCACTTTTTTAGAATTTCATTTAGAATGTTTTGTTCTATAATAATATAATAATATTAACCAGCATATTCTGAGCCTATTGTAAATTTTTAATACTTTTTAAAATTATAATCAAATTTTATATTTTAATGTTCAAGTGGTAGCTAAGCTTTTTTTTAATTCTATTGTAACAGTTCCAGTAACAGAATGTGTAAAACTTGAATGGGTTGTGTTAATTCTAATCCTAGGCTTGGGAAGGCATGTATATGGGTAGTTGCACTTGGATGTCCTGCGTCTAGAGAAGGATTTTATTTCATATGTACTGGGTTGAACAGGCTTGACATTCCCAGACAGTTGCTCTTTCAACTTGGACTGAGATGGAGTTAGACTGTATGCTAGAGTAAAGCTTTAGAGTAAAAATGTTCCCTAAATGCTGGCAAAACTGTTTGTAGAGAAAAAAGCACAATTACCCCTTGATCTTTTCATCCTGTTAATTTAGCTAGAAGATGACAAAAATCCTATAGCCCTATTTGGAACAAAATAGTTTATTACGGGGATTATTTATTTATTTATTTTTACATTTTACACTTCTCTTTGGTGATTAAAGTCTTGCAGCTGGATTGCTTTAAAATGACTAAGGAAGAGTGAGTTAATAGGGGTTGTATTTTTCTTTACAAACCTGGATGTCTGTGTCATATGATAATACGATCCCATAGCTGTGACTGTAATGGCTTCTTTAATAAGTATGTATTACTGTATAATAAGCCTGCATGATGAGCCAGTATCTCTTATAGATTTTATGGTTACTTTTTTCTCCACATAATGCTTTCCCAGGCATATAGAGTGAGAGATCTTCCATCCAGAGCAAATAGATTATTAAGTGATTCCTCAAAACCATTATCCTCTTCAGATTTACTTGGTACTTTCAAAATATAATAGTAATAGTTAGAGAAGTACTTAAGGTATAGAACAGTTTTGGGGGAAAATGATATGAATTTCAGAAAATTGTATTTACCATTTTAGAATTTTCTGAAAATTCAGGGAAAAAACTATCTCTTTTGTGCATTGGAGCAGCTTTAGCCCTCTATATCTCTGCACTGGATCCTTGGTTCTGGTGTTTCAGACTATAAACCTCATTGTATGATCATTGTAGAGAGAATAGATCCAGATATTGGACGTCTCATACAGAATAATTATAAAGCAGCACAATATTGAAAGAGAAATTATTTGATTTGCTTTATTAAATGTAAGAAGCCATGCATTGCATTAGCAAGGTACACTGTTTAAATAAAATATAATTCACACATGCTGAGTGTTTATATATTTTCTAATTGAAAAAAAAAAAAAATTATCATCTACATGATGTTCCAGGGCCAACATGTAGAAGGTCAATCTGAAAAATATAGAAACAATATTAAACATTATTAATAGTAGTTAACTTACTGTGAATATACTATTACTACTACCACTACTACTTATACTACTACTATTACAAATACTACTACTACTACTACTGTTAGTAGTATTTGTAGTAGTAGTAGTAGTAGCATAATTAATAATAATTATCTCCACAATGGGGCATGACTTTAAAATCGACATTGTTACCTTTTACTTTAAGTTTGGTTGAGCACTCTGCTTTGCCAAATGAGTTGACTGCCACCACTTTGTATTCACCACCATCATTGGACCCCACTCTGAGGATGTACATGGAGCAAACTCCATGAGCATTGGTGATGTAGAAATGCTTATTTGAATTTATGCAGACGTCATTCAGGTACCACGAAACATAGGGTGTGGGATTGCCTCGAACAGCACAGGTCATGTAGCACTGGTAGCCCTTTGGTGGAGTGTGGACTTTCAAAGGAACCAGAATGGAGGGAGGTCTCTCAAAGCTGATCATGGCTGGCATAGGTTTGAAGAGTGAAGCTAGGCACGAAAGCAAGTGAATGGAAGTTATTTTTACCCAGCTTCACAAAGTGAAAATGTGTAAATTTCATTTTTCCAGCAAATGAGTTTGGATATCCTCAGAAAATTTGGCACTTGGATTTGGTGTGCAGAATTCATAATGATGAATCTCTCTTGCACAGTTCTGCTTTATATGCCTTTTTACTTTCTAATATGCTGTTTGAAAACATCACCAAATACCATTGTTAATGATCATTGAGCAATTTATTTTCTATAATATGGAGACAAACCAACCAAATCTATATAATTTATACTCACCTTTGTTGCTGTTGACACCCCATGTTGGTGATTCTGAAGGCTCAGATAATCCTATGTCATTTTTGGCATAGACTCTGAAGTGGTACTCTCGTCCTGAATATACATTAGTAGTATATGTTGTGCAGAAGATGCGATCAGCTGTTGTCCGCCAAATGCGTGAGTTGGAATCATGTTCTGTTATCATATAGTGCAGCTGGTCATCCAGCTCCTGATCTGGTGAAGAAGCCCATGTGATGATAAGTTTACCATGGACTAACTGCTCCAAAGCCACTGGACCTGGACGTTTGGGTTCATCTGTTGGCACACAGTTGTGAAAAACTGGCATATCAGTTAGAAGTATGGATATTGGACAGTTTCTAATGTGTATCTTTTAAATACAATGACCTAATAGGATAAAATACACAAACTAGCCTGTTGATTCATAGTCTGACGAGCATAAACACCTGTTTCAATATATGTACTAAAGATTCTCCTCAAACGAGTTTCTTAAATAAAAAAAAAAATGCATTTATTTTTATCATCCTAATTAAATAAATCATTGTATCCTTGAAAAATTGTTGAATATGAGGGATAGTCTCTTTCTCTTACCATCCCTTTCATCTTTGTGATTCACATTTGTTTTGTCTGTAATCACTTGTGGTATTACCAGTGTCATCTAAGTAAGAATATGACACACTTTTTTTTTTTTATATGATCATATCTTAGGTAGACCAACAGTCTTAAGGCCAGTTTATAGTGCAGACAACAAGTGTTGCGACACCAAAAATTAAGTAAAAGGGACAACATTTGTGTCTGCTAGGGTGTTGCAGACCTTGTAGAGTACATCCAAAATTTTTAAAGATAGAAAATAGCACTGAAATATGGAACATTTTGGACTAATATTGCAACTGTGAAACCTTATTTTTTGCCAAGATGACCAGAATGTCCATTTTTTCTGACTTGAGATCCCTGAATGTAGTGTACCAGATAGGCAATAAGTTGTGGTTGTAATGTCATAACACATGGAAGATTGGTTGCCCTGGATTGGTCCAACTTATGCACAATTAGTTTAGCCCTTATAGAAAATCAACCATTTCAACATTCTCAGTTCGGAAGTTCTGCTGTGGTGACTGTGTATGACGGTATTTACTTTGTAGCTAACCTACATTTGATCAAGGTGGACAGAGAGCATCACAGGGATGAGCAGAAATGTATTACTTTGTGGGAGGAAATTGTTAGATCTATTGATTCCAGTGTGTTAGTGACCAAACTGAAATGGTTGGTGCTGTGGTACAGGTGATTTAAACTTGTCTTCAAGTCTTGATTCAAGAACTTGATTCAAGTCTTGTCAGTGGTGCAGATAGCCAACAGAGCTGTAACGTCTGCCAACCAGAGATCTTTTTTTATCAACATTTGTCATCTGTATTGGATGACAAAATTGGATTGTCATCTGTATTGGATGACAAAATCTAAATTTGGATTTTTTTCTGACTAAAATCAAACTAGTGGTCATGCAAATGTGGTCACTGACAAGGCAACAAGCTGGCATTACCTGTTACTCTGACCTTTATGTCAAAGCTAGTCTTGCCACTGGAATTTTTGGCCACAATGGTGTACACACCGGAGTCTGAGCGCTTTGAACAGGGTATGCTGAGTGTTGATGTGCCCTCAGCATTAACAATGTTGAACCATGGAGACACAGGTTTATTATCCTTTAACCACTCGATTTCTGGTTGTGGAGAAGCCTGCAAGCATTTATTACAAAATCATAGCTGTATGCTAAAAGAAGTGACTGAAAAAGAAAAGTGAGGTCACTATAAATAAAAGTATTTTACCTCATAATTGACTTTTATTCTGGCAGAATTTCCTGCCCTCACGACCATAAAGTGTTCAGGGTCTTTGAAATAAGGTCTCACTGGAAATAGAAATGAAAAGAAAGACAACATGTTCAGAAGTATTTTTAATACCTTAAATTTAGGATGAATTTTGTTTTATGCTGCTTGTATGCATATTGTTCCAGCCACTCACTGTTAGGATTTTTAGCACAGGCCATCAAAGAAGGGGCACTGGGTTCCCCAGCTCCAGAGGTGTTAATGGCCAAGACTCTAAACTCATACACTGATCCTTCAGACACCTCCTTCACAGTATATTTCAGTGCTGAGAGAGAGCAGAGATGCAGAGATTACATTAGAATGTGTGGGTGACTTGGAGACTACTGCAGTCACTGAGCAAATTGATGTTGAAAAAAAAGACACACACCTTCAATTGGTTCATTTACAGGGTTCAAAGCTATCCACTGGTTTGTGTCTTTCTTGCGTTTTTCCAACTGATAACCCAAAATGTTTGCTCCTCCAACATTCTCTGGAACAGTCCACTCTAGATTGATGCAGTTTTTGAATGTACTGACTACCTTAGGGGGAGTTGGTGGGCCAGGGAATACTGCAATATGTTGAATTTTCAGTGTGTTAGATTATCTCTAGATGGCTTGATATGCTGGTTCTATACCAAATCATAAATTGTCCATAAACATAAAAAAAAATCTTACTTAAAGTTCCAGCCATGATGTTATCAGTCTCTAGTGGGTCACCAACACCCTCAGGATTCTGAGCATAAATGCGGTATATGTACCTTTTGCCATGGGACACATTTCTGTCTCTAAAGATTAGTCGATCTGCTGAGACATCACCCAGTTTCTTCCAAACACTCTGACCTGCTTCCTGACGCTCAATTATGTAGTTTGTTACTGCTGAGCCACCATCGTCACTTGGTGGGTTCCACTTGAGTTCAATTATAGAGGCAGTGCTTTCTAACACATCTACTGGGCCTCTTGGTGAATGGGGTTTGCCTGTTGAAATATCAATGATTCATATAAAATATACATTCATGGGAAAAAAATACAATATTTACAAAGAATTCTGCTTACCAAGGACAATTAGTCTGGATAAGGCTTCAACAGTACCAAAAAGACTTTTGAGCTGGATCTTAATTTCTCCAGCATCTGATTGCAGACAGTCTTTTATTTGAAGACGACTGTGATTCGGTTCCTTGAAGACTTTGACCCCACCACCATCCATTAGCTCAGAACCGTCCTTAAACCACCTGATCTCCAGAGAGTCTTGTGGTGGAAAGGTCATCTTAAAAGATGCATTTTGACCTGCTTTTACTACCACAGGTTTGGAAAACTTGTGCAGTTCATCTGGGTCAAATTCTGGACCATCTGAAACATTCATAGCAATGACCAGCATGCACAATGTTTTGTTAACATTTCATAAATATTTTATCAAAATGTTGGAGCCAATGTGAATATGAAGTAATGTTCATGATGGAGTGGTAGTCACTAAATTATAAAGCGCAGCAACATTAAATAAACATGGATACCTCCAACTGTCACCATGGCACTGGTTTTACAGTCACTTGCTTCAAACTGATATTGGCCAACATCAGAATCCCTGCAACTCTGAATAGTCAGTTTATGAATTCTCCCATCTTTGGATATAGTCACTCCTCTTTTTGAGGTAAGCTAGCAAAAATGAGCAGAAAACATTTAGGAATAAGAATCACATTTTCCAAAATATAACAAAGTAATTTGTTACCTTCTCCCCATCCTTGGACCAAACGCCATCAACTTTACTATTGTTCAGTTTGCAGACTAATTCTACTGGCTTTCCACGAGCTGCATAAACATCTGACAGTCCACTGGTCAGGTGTGCTTCACCATCTAGCATGAACACAAATGGAATTGCTAAGTTAGACAATTAATGATCACTTTAATTTTCATTAACTTTGTCGTGTCTGCTCAGAAGCTGAGACTAAATCCGTTTCAATTCAGTTCAGTTCAAAATGTATATGTAAAGCACTTTTGACAGCTGGTGGCATCATAAAGCAGCTTTATAAAAAGAATCCAGGTCTAAGCAAGAAAACATGCTGGAATTCCCCTTTAAATAAAAAATCCTGTAAGATAATATGTAAAGCATACATTTTAAAATGATCATTGAGAGCCCTGATATCTGCATGCATTGTACAGATCAAAATCACATGATTCCAAAAGATCAAACTTATAATTTATGACATTCACTTGATTTTTACAAAACTGCACATAATATCAAAGACACGCAAACACTCCTATAGTCCTTTTGCATCTAAGCACTACATATATATTTCATGCATATTTTTATACATCTTAACCTAAAATACTATGTTAATTACATTATGCTTTCATGTACTGGTGCTATTATTTATTAAGTGGTATGTGAATGTTAGTGAATATTCATTTGTGAATGATCATGATTAAGATTGTTTGTTTAATTATAAACATGTTTTGTTAGAACTTTTGATTAACTAAGTACATAATATTCAGTCCCACATCAAAAATTACCATATCATAATAAAGTTCATTGTTGATCATAATTAAATTAAAAATAGGTAAACTCACATTTTATATTCATTACACAGAGTGACATTTCAAGCCTTTTTTGTTTTACTATTGATTAGTATGACTTATAGCGCATGAAAATCAGAAATCCAAAAATGATTAAATTCCTGTTCAAACTATGTCAACATTAAAACAAAAAAGGCTTGAGATACGCCACTTTACATATACAGTTTACCTTTTTGAAATAAATTATGAACACTAACTTTGTTATTCTAATTTTTGGAGATGTGCTAGTAGCTTATTTATGTGGCCTGCTTTTCTTCAAAAGCTCAAAAGAGGCAGCACATTTGAGTTTGATGTTAGAGGTGAGGCTTGCATCTTTTTCAAACTTCACAGAGCCTAGGTTTGTGTCCCCTTCACCAGTTCCTGACCCAGTATAAGGACATCAATATTTAAAACCGATCAATTGGCAAACCATGACTTAAATATAATTACTTGAGGTTGTTTTTTGCCAAAGCAAGTCACACTTGAATCTCAGGAAATCCTGAGATTATTACAGTGTTCTGAGAATGCCACCCTATGGCCAAACATAAAAATGACAATCAAATAAATGAGTTACAGTTGACCCCAAGGTCATGCTCAGGCTTTGTATATTTGCCATTAATCAGAAGCTGTGGAATCACTGTCAAAGTACTCATCTCACTGCATTATGAGTAAACCATCATTTTTGCTTTTGGCTTCTAAAGAATCATTAGTTTTGGCATTTTATTATAGTGAACACAAATGAATTTCAATGCCATTGTTTTTATTTGGCTTCTGTGGTAGAGATGTTATTGATTTTCATGCACTAGTATGCATATGCTGTGCAATCTTACCCATGCCAGAGTCTCCAGACATCAAGTCAGTACCTACACCATCAGCAGTAGATTGTATTGACAGTTTTCCTACACATTAAATACAATGTAATGTTTAACAGGTTTTATAACAGATTGTATTTTTAATATTTCATGCATTTTTTTTACATCTTAACTGTAAATACTGCATATAATTATTGTAAACTTTCAAAAGAATGAGAATGTACATGTGTTATTGCTGTTTTTCGATTGTATCCTTAAAGGCACAGTATGTAATATTTTGGGTTATCTTTTAGCAGAATTTAATATAATCACAAAAAAAATGATTAAAAACACATCTAATCATTATAAACTAAGAAGTCGTTTGATTATTTTACCTTAGAATAAGCTGTTTATATCTACATTGGTCGCGGGTCGAACACCGACTGATGCCGCCATGTTGCATCGCCATGTTTCTACAGTAGTTCGAAAAGGACAAACAAGAGGCTAGCGAACTGAAACCGTTTGTGTTGTAATGACGAATTGGCCACTCAAATTCAATGGCGCTGTAGCTTTGTTTTTGTTTTACCGTTGGCTGACATAAAACAGGAGAAGAAGAAGAAATAAACATATACCTCAATAAGAAGAAATACACAGAGGAGAAGCAAGGATAAAGGTTTTTTGGTTTATTTGTTAAGATGGCAGAACATTCTTATGCTCGTCAAGAACAGAAAACAACTTCAATCGTCAAAGAAAAGAAAACATGATGAAACTTAAATTCATCTTCGTGTGCGCAGTGTTTTTTCCCCCATTCCACCTTAAATGGTGCTGCAGGACATTGTAGCGCATCGGAGCTTAACACTACTGCAGCATTTAAGGTGGAACAGGAGATTTGTAGCTGCGCACTAGTTCGCGAGCTTAGCTAATATGAGCTCATTGTGTGAACTCTTATCGGCTGAAGTGCCTTCTTCAAAGCATGGCAAGCTTACCTTGACTAGAGAAAAATGTGTAACCTGCCTTCATTATCTGTCTACAGTGAAGCAGTTTGATGATTTTACTTTGTTACTTTATTTGTACAGAAAACAGCTAACGTTTACAATAGCACTACTGAAGTGCAGAAAATATGTTTCGCCTGCATTGTAGCTATGATAATTTTACATATTACATTTCCTAAATTTCTAATTAAAATTAATCTTACCACTTGACATATCACTAGCTCTAAAGCTGCTATTAGACATCGCGTTTGGGAGTATCAAAGAAATATGAGATCTTATGGCCACCGTAGAGACTCCTTCGTGTTTGGAAGGGAGGGGCTGTGGAAAAAGTCTTCAGTTGGTTGCAACATGGAAACTAAACCAATAGATGTCGCTGGAAACTACATACTGTGCCTTTAATGTTACTATTTATTATGTGTAATGTGAATATTAGATGAAAATTATTTTGAATAAGCATGTGTCAGTGCAAGGGTATAGGAGGAGTGGAAGACAATATGGGTCCACAATTATGTAACTTTAATGAGACAGATACAAACAAAACATGCTGAGGCTGTGATACAAAATTATAAACATGAATGAAGCTGAGAAATGTGGTGATGATACACACGCTACCTTGAAATGTTGATTTTATATTTTAATTTATCTTATGAATAATTTTTTATTGTTTGCAGTTCTTATTATTTATATAATCTGCTTTTATTATCTTTTCCTGTCAGTCACTTGTAAAGAACTTTGAACTTCAATTTGATTTGTATGAAAAGTGCTATATAAATAAAGTTTTTAATGATTTGATTGCAAAGGTTTGCTTCCCCTTCACTAGCTCCTAACACTAGATAAGGAAGTCAGTATTTCATACTAACTGACAATTTATAAAATTATGACTTAATGATTATTGCTTGAGTTTGTTTTTGTCAAAGGCAGTGACTATATGCTGTAAAGTGAACAGTGTATCATGTTCATTGTATAACTTTATGTTGATTTATAGTTATTGTGTAGAGTGCCATATTCAGTATTGATCTTTGGAGAATTTTAATGTGCATGAATATTCATTTTTTAACCAGAATTTTATTTTTGTATTACAAGAACAATCATCTCACCTAATAACAAAAACTGTTCATTCTTACCTGAGCTTCCAGTGTCTACACCAAGCTGTCCATCTCCCACATATCCAAAAGCATCTCCTATTATTTGTTTCCCCAAATTAAAACCAGAACTAGAACCAGTTCCTAAATCAGTTCCAAAATCACCGTCTCCAGACCCAGAACCGAGGCCAGAACCAGATTCAGATCTATTTTCAGCTCCTTCGTCTGCTGCCTCTCTCTCTGTCTTTGCTGTTTTGGCAAACTCAGTTCTCTCCTCTCTGTCTTTTTGCAGCTTGGCCTGCTGCTCTGCTGCAATTTTTTCCAAGTCAAGTCCTGATCCTCCAGCCTGTGTAGTTTTTCGAGCTTTCTTTTTGCCATGCAGGTTTGTATCCTTGTCAGCTTGATCATGAAAATGAATCACAAAACAATTAAAGTAGCTACAGTACTGTGCAATAACTTTGGGCACCCATAGATATTAGATTTAGAAAAATAGAAACTAAACATACTTAACATAATAAAATAAGAAGCAATTGTCATGATGCTAATATGTTGGTTTCCAAAACTCTCCTCAGTTGTCATCCAATACATGGTTTACATAATCAATGCTTCATTATGTTAAATTAAGTGTGCTGGTGATGAATGTAATAAATCCTTGTGAATGCTGGAGCAACATTTGTTCTTCAAAGTAACTCATAAGATATCAGCTACTTATTTCAAAACAGATGTTTTATTGTATTTATAGTAACAGATAAAACATTAAAAAAATAATTTTTGTTCATAATTTAATTCAAAATTAATGATTTTTTACATATAAAGTGACACATTTGAAGCCTTTTTAATGTCAATTAATATGGCTATGAAAATCAGAAATCCAGAATCTTATAATTATTACAATATTTAATTTTGAGTCAAGCAGTATAAATACTGTGTATTTCCCAGGCTAATACTGCCTCATTCCTAATATCAAGCCAGTTTTGAACCACAGGCAGTGTGGTTCCATTCATACTTCCATCTTCCTTGTCCAACATGATTTAGCATATGCCCAAAGTCCCAAAACTACTACGAAAAGGTTTTCTGATCATGATATTACTGTGTTTGATTGGCTAGTCAACTCATGAGTTATAAGCCATAGTGATGAACATTAAGATAAAAAAGGCTTGAATATGTCACTTAACACGTATCCATTCATCGTTTTAACCACTTAATCCAGTTCAGGGGAGATATACACCACCCATACATGTACTCCAGACTCCAGCACTGA
This sequence comes from Crenuchus spilurus, assembly GCA_036984385.1. Lineage (NCBI taxonomy): Eukaryota > Metazoa > Chordata > Actinopteri > Characiformes > Crenuchidae > Crenuchus > Crenuchus spilurus. The sequence goes on from BRDA01064901.1 coordinate 13,453, forward strand.
GAGGTGAACATGCTAACCACAAAGTTACTTTATGTGTAATTAATATAGTTTACATGAACAAAAATGAACTTTTTCACAATATTCTAATTTTCTGATGTATGACATTTTGCTAATTCTATTCTTCATTTTCTGATGTTTGCATTTATTCTAATGATGTGTTTTTTTTTGTTATTGCTGCTCTTCCTTAAATAAACAAATACTGTTACACATTTGTAAAGTATTCATAAATTGGAAATAATGTTATGTTACCTCTACAAGTGGTAGAAGGACCTTACCTTCTACTATCAGCCAGGCATTACAGGACTTGATTCCAGCCACAGCGGCATAGATGCCTTTATCCACCTGCAAGCAGTCTTTAACCACAAGTCGGTGAATCATCTTGTCCTCAGACACAGAAATATTATACTTTTCTCCATGTTCTAGAGTAACATTCTTTCCCACCCACATGATTTTTGAGAAGGGCTTGGACAGAACACACTCAAATACGGCATCTTCTCTCTCCATAGCTTTTACCTCCTGAATCTTCACCAAGAAATCTATCTGTGGAACTGAGAGAAATTCATTCAGCATCATCTAAATATTTTAAGAAGGTATTAAAAGCTTATTTACTATGGATGTTCACATACTCTTAAATTCAGTGGAGAACATATTCACATCCTCAACATCTATCTGATAAAGACCAGCATCATCAGGAAGGAGATCCTTGATTGTGAATACAAACTTTTTGCCCACTTGTTTCAGGCTGTGTTTTATCTCCATTTCCATGTCTCTGGAGTACTCAATCATCTCCCCATCCTAAACAGTGAATTGAACTGTCATATCTGCTCTCTTGTTTGAATTTATGCTGAGATATGAGGTCACACAATGACTTACCTTGTAGATGAAAACTCTGCTAGTGGGGTCTATGAGGTCTAGATCAACTTCAAATGATGCTGTGCCATTGCCTTTGACTTCAATGTGTTTCAGGTTGGAAATTTTGTTGATAAACTGAGAACAGTAGGATGACCATGAATAAGGGGATCAACATTTCTTGTGCTGATTTGCCAAATTTCAGCATCTGAAAGTTACCTGTGCTTGCTCTTCTTCTCTTTCTTGTTTTATTTCATTCAGCTTCTTTAGCATCCACCGGAAGTCAGTCACCCCATGTTCAGCACAGATACGCTCATATTCTTTCTTATCAGTACTAAGCAAAATCTCCCAGAACTTTGGGTCGATTTCTCCCTCTTTTTTTGGTTCAGATTTTGGACGTACTTTACTGTGTGGAAATGGATGAAAAGTTTCAAATTTTGACAAAAGAAGTGGGAAGTAGTTAGAATATATACATTCAAATAAAATATGAGTGTTATGATACATTGTGATGCAAAAGTCTGACAATGTATATAGATTAAGCATTTTCAAGTTTGGTCTTGAAGGTCCAGTTTGGTGATTCCTCTACTCTTACATACTTAATTCAATTTATTTGTTAATTGCCAGGTTTATTAGGTATATCTGAACAGGGAAATAACCACACATTGCTGGGCACTAAGCCTCTAGTGCAAGACTTGAAAATCCCTGGTTTAGCTGGACAATATCATGTACATTATGGCAATTTCTTAATGTAGTTGTGATGTTTGAACACCAGAGGTCAGAGTGGATTTATTCTACACTTGAAGGTCAACTCTCACTCAAATACACCACATTCACACTTTCTAACCTCTTTACAGCTTCTTACACTATGAACTGGAAATTAAATTTGTTTTGTTAAAGTTTCTTATTTTATTCAAGAAAAGAGAATATTCTTTTAATGTACATCAGAATACACATACAGTGGGGAAAAAAAGAATTTGGTCAGCCACTCATTGTGCAAGTTCTCCTACTTAGAAACACGAGAGAGGTCTGTAATTTTCATCATAGGTACACCAACTATGAGAGACAAATGAGAACAAAAATATATTAAAAAGGATTTTTAAAGAATTTATTTGTAAATTATGGTGGAAAATAAGAGAACCCTTAGTAACACACTATGCCATCATGGTTCAAAATCATGCAGGGCATTCAAGGTCCCCCTGCTCATGCCAGCACATGTCCAGGCCCATTTCAAGTTCGCCAATGACCAGAGGAGACATGGGAGAAGGTCATGTGGTCAGATGAGACCAAAATAGAGCTTTTTGGTACTCAAGTCCACTCGCCATGTTTGGAGGAAAAGAATGCTGAGTTGCATCCCAAGAACACCATACTGACTCTTAAGCATGGGGGTGGAAACATCATGCTTTGGAGCTGTTTTTCTGCAAAGAGGACAGCACGACTGATTCGTGTTAAGGGAAGAATGAACTGGGCCATGTATTGTGAGATTGTAAGCCAAAACCTCCTTCCACCTGTAAGAGCATTGGACATGAAACGTGGCTGTGCCTTCCAGCATGAAAATGATCGCAAATACACTGCTCGGGCAGTGGAGTGACTCTGTAAAGGTCCTGGAGTGGCCTAGACAATTTGTGGAGGGAGCTAAAAGTTCATGTTGCCCAGCAACAGACCCAAAACATTACTGCTGTAGAGATTTGCATGGAGGAATGAGCCAAAAAAAACAGCTACAGTGTGTGCAAACCTGGTGAAGACTTACAGAAAACGTTTAACCTCTGTCATTGCCATGTTACAAAGTATTGAGTTGAACTTTTGTTATTGACCAAATACAGTATTTTCCACCATAATTTACAAATAAATTCTTTAAAAATCCTACAATGTGATTTCCTGGATGTTTTTTTCTCATTTGTCTCTCATAGTTGAAGTGTACCTATGACGAAAATTACAGACCTCTCTCATCTTTCTAAGTAGGAGAACTTGCACAATCAGTGGCTGACCAAATACATTTTTTTCCCCACTGTATTTTCCTTTGGTTATTTATTAATTTTTTTTTTTATTTTAAAGTCAATAACATATGAAGTTTGACAAAAATAAGATGTTTATTGACTTTAGTAGATTGAAAAGAGACCACACTCCATTTAACATTGATGGCTTCCCATCTGTAGAGATTGTCAGGAGCACCAAATTCCTTGGTGTTCAGCTGGTGGAGAACCTCAACTGGTCCATATACTTTGTATATAGAATGCATGTTTGTATGTATAGGAAATATACCTTTTTCTTTTCAGTGCCATCTTGAATTCACCTGACTCCATTTCTGTAGAAAAGTAAAACATGCAGTAAATCCCTTTTGATTTACATTAGTGCTGTCATACATATGAATCTAAAGACTCACGAGCTGATCTCTGTTCTTTGTCCTTGTTGAATCCCACTGAAATCCACAAACATATTACTGACATGAGTCTTTATATTTGAATTTGAATATAAACACAAATAGCAACACAGGTTCATACCTTCAATGACATTCAGCAGAACAGTGACGGATGCCTTGCCAAACTCATTAGTTGCAAAACATTTGTAAGTGTCTGCTTGTTCTGGCGAAACATTGGGCATCTAGAACAGAAGTACAGTTTTTTTTCCAGAAAAATGTGGATAAAGCAGAAAATATATTTCTGTTTATGGCAAAATATCTTGAACCTCAATTGTGTGTTCTCGAGAAGTTGAGTCAAACTTGGTTTGATATTTTTGTGGGTCAGACACATCTCCATTATTTCTGGCCCATGTGACAGCAGGTTCAGGGTCTCCTATTACAATTGCCTTGAAGACTGCTAATTTGCCTGTCAGGCAAAGAACAGAGCCAATCATGTGTGCATATTATTGAACATACAACACTTTTAAATATGAAATGATAAGTCTGCATGTTTTTTTATTTTCAAAAACATTGGAAAAAGCACACCTTCTTGAATGGTCAAAGCAATGGGTTTACGTGTGAAGTCTGGATGAGACTTTCCTTCTGGAAGTTTTTCCACAAACTGTGTGATCATCACACCAGGCACTTTGGACTTCTTTCTAACGCCCACTGATTTTAGAAACAAGTTACAGACAGAATGAATGAGAATGAAGAAATAAACAGCCTGAGTAATATGACCATATCAAGCTTTTTTGAAGCCATGTAATAACACTGCCTTGGACCTGGTGTGCATATCACATGCCAAGGACACTACAAGTGCTACAAGAGTAAATATATTGATTTGATGCCCCCAAAAATGTCCATGTGGCATTGAAGTATCATGTCTCTGTGTGTGTGTTATATTAGACCATATATTAACTAAATACTATCTATCCATCCAAGCATCCATTCATCCTAGCAAGATTTCTTTAAGGTATAATTGAATAATTCCTGATGATCTGCAATAAAAGGTTTAAAATGTTCAGCTGCCATAGGAAGCAGATGTATGCTAGTTGTCCACACTGTAGCAGCACTTTTTTGGAAACTGCCATTTTGAGCAAGGCTATACATATTTTGATATCTTTTCTCTTTTTTGTGTTGTTGGAATAAACAAGGACATTGTTTGTTCATGACTTGAGAATAAATAGCAGCTTTGTCAAATTAGTGCCACTTGTAGTACCTGTAGTACCACTAGAACTGATTCTCATTGTGGATATGGTTATTACACCCACATAGGGAGGAGCTATTCTTACTGAGAGGCAATTTGTAAATAGAATAGATTTACCTTGGCCTGCTGCTGTATGATCAGTCAACTTTGATGATTTCTTCCACATTTTGCTGGTAGTAGTCACAGTCACAAAACACAAAGTATATCTGAAAGCAAACAAGGCAGGAGTGATGCATTTATTTTCTTTAATTAAATATTGACTGATAATAACATAAGTGTCTGCTTTGCCAGAAGAAAGGCTTAAATAATTTGCATTGTAGTATACTCTACAATCCTCTGTTATTTGGATTTGAGGGGAAGCAATTAGTATGCATTCCGTGTTAGTGAGTTTGTGTTGGTAACTATAATATTTTTATTGTATGCAATGCTATGAATCATGAGAAACTGTAGCACTTTAAAGCACCTGCAGATGTCACTAACTACTCATATGAGCTTTGCAGCTTAATGGTTATCTTTACAAGTGAGCTTATACAGCACCCTCCATAATTATTGGCACCCTGGTTAAGAAGTGTTCTTTGGCTTCTAATAATTATTTTTTTTTTAAATAATAATTGGACAACAATGCAAAAAAGAGAGAAAAATCTAAGCTTTAATTCAAGTGCCTTTATTTGGCGGGGAAAAATCACACATTAAGAAATAAATATTTTGAATGAAATCATGTGTGCCACAATTATTGGCACCCCTGGTGTCAGTACTTTGTACAACCTCCTTTTGCCAAAAAAAACAGCACTTAATCTTCTCATATAACTCTTCACAAGATGGGAGAATACAGAAAAATGGATTTTTGACAATTCCTCTTTGCACAACCTCTCTAAATCATCCAGAGTCCTGGGTCTTCTCCTATGCACTCTCCCCACTGGTTTTCTATTGGGTTGAGGTCTGGGGACTGAGATGGCCACAAGAGGAGCTTGATTTTGTGCCTTGTGAACCATTTTTGAGTAGATTTGGCCACATGTTTAGGGTCATTATCTTGCTGAAAGACCCAGTGATGACCCATCTTCAGCTTTTGGGCAGAGGCCACCAGATTCTGATTCAGAATGTCCTGATATTTCACAGAGTTCATGATCCCATGTATCCTTACAAGGTTCCTAGGTCCTGTGGAGCCCACAGCATCAGCCATACTTAACAGTGGACATGAGGTGTTTTTCTGCGTACTCATCCTTAGTGTTATGCTTACAGTGTTTGTTACCAAAAAGCTCTATTTTGGTCTCATCTGACCAAAGCACATGGTCCCAGTTAAAATCCCAGTACTGCTTGCCAAACTCCACCCATTTACGCTTATGAGTATAACTCAGAAAAGGCTTTATTCCTGCATGCCTCCCAAACAGCTTGTTGGCATGTAGATAGCACCTGATGGTTGTTTGGGAGACCTCGTAACCCCAAGATGCTACCATTTGATTCAATTCTCTTAAAGTGAGCTTTGGAGAACTTTTTACTTCTCTTACCATCCTTCTCACTGCACATGGTGGCAAGGTACACTTGTGTCCTCTTCCAGGCTTGTTTGTCACAGTTCCAGATGTTTTGAACGTTTTAATGATTGCTCTGACTGTAGATAAGGACATCTGCAGGTGAGTGGCTATTTTCTTGTAGCCATTGCCTGATTTATGAAGGTCAACACACATCTGCCTTACTTGAATAGTGTGTTCTATTGTCTTTCCCATGTTTAAGAGTGAATAAGAGAAATAGGCCTTTGTGTAGTGCCATATTCAATACCCCAGGGAAACAGGAAGTGATGAATTGCTAATTAAAGGTTCCTAGATACTTTGATCCACTTTATAAAATACAGTAGAAATGACATAAATGGTTCAAATACATTCATTTACAAGAAATTGTTAAGGGTGCCAATAATTGTGGAACATGTCATTTTATGGGAAATAAGGATTTCTTAGTCAGGATTTTTTCTTTCTTTATTTTTTTTTTACTTGTGTTGAAGGTTGCTTTTTTCTAAACTTTTACAGAGTGAGATTATTCTTCTGCAATAAAAAATGTATTTATTTTAAGGCTTTTAACACATTTTAGCTAGGGGTGCAAATAATTATGGAGGGCACTGTATGTACACCCAGAGCTTATGTAATCATTATCACAGTATTGTCTTATACAGTATTGTCAAATGAGCCATTTAATAAATCATTCTGAGTAAGTATAGATTTCAGCAGATGTTCAAGATGAGTTTCTTTGGGTCCAAATGTTATCCTGCAAACCTTGATCACATTTTTGCCTGGCATTAGTGGAACTTTTTATATGTACCAGCACAGAGATCAAGCCACAGAAAACACAAAAACTACATATTAGTATTTTTCAACAATGTGGCAACAATATTGTTGAGTATTGTGCAATATTATCCATGTGTAAATATATTGAGTTCACAGTACTAACATCTATGGAGTCCAGTGACATGGTTGTTATTCATTTAGACTGTGTGACTACAATAATCTTCCTTGTGGAATCAAGATATTATTTTGTTGTCTCATAATTAGAGAAGAACCGATGCACTGCAGTTTTTCTTGCTGATTCTAATTTCTGATTTTTTAATAAATCACTGGCCTATTCTGATTTTGGCTGATTCTTTCTTTCTGAGAATTGTAAGTGACATCATACAGACATATTTATGTTCAACCTTTCTTTTAATGAAAACATGTTACATGTCAGCACTAGATTATAGGACAAAACATTTCACACACCTCCAGATAAAATAAAGAGTAGTATTTTTTACTTTTTCAAATAAAAGGCAGAAACTAATTAGTTCTAAAAACACAACTGAAATCGGACATTTCCTCATCATCCTGTGTTTGCAATAGTCTCATAAACAAACACGTGAGCGGCTGAGCCATGTTTAACCACCTGGAGTCTGAGGGCATTTTTGGACACTCTGATATAGTCTGACATCCCCGGCCTTTTTTTTTACAAATAAAAAATAAAAGTGTTACACAGGCTTTTGTTCAGCACAAACTCAGTAACAACACTGTCAAAGCATTAAGTGTCATAAATCTATATTTTGATTAAATCTGCTCTAAACTTAGACTTTCCAAAAACCTATTTTCAGATGTGCTGATATATTGTGAAAAAACACACACTAAACATTTCTAGCTTTTGACTAGAAATTGAACTTTTGAGCTCTAAACTGAATAAACAGAGGTGTTACCTACACCCTGGTCATTACAACTTTTAGAAATTGTGTGCGGTTTTATTTCTAAACTTAATGATTGTGAGGTGACACTGTTTTCATTCAGCCACTAACCCTACATTGAATATTCATGAGATAGGTGTGAACACTCAGGTGAGAGGTGTTGGTTCATCTTTGTTTACAGAGACAAAATGGGTGTTTGCAGACGTTCCTGGGCCACTATTTCTCAGAGCTCTCAAAGCTTCTAGATATTAGTAGGTCAGAGAGTCACTTCTTGTGTTAAATAGAGAACCATTTCAGTCACCGCAATGGCACATGTACATATATGATACAAGTCACCGGTTATGACTGATCCTGCTGAAACTGGACATATCCTAATCTTCAGCTGATCAATTGGTACATCTCTACACATAATAATGTATTGTGGCCATGCTATGTTAAAAATAACTAGAATAAATATGTCACTAGAACTCTATAAATATGATAGTATATCATAGCACTGATGGTCATTGTCCAGGACGGCAACTCCACTGGGTTAATATGGTCCACACAGTATACTAGATCATTAACATCATGTAGTTCTCACTTGTTAGATAGATTGTCTTAAATGTCCTCCTTTAACCTGCTTAATTTGGGGAGTTTTTAAAATACAACAAGTCGTATTGCAGGCATAGTATGTTGCAACATGTGTTACTTTGTCCATGTTGTCTCCAAATTTGTTGTCTTTGCTAAACATTTGAGTAATTATATAAAAAACATGGAGAAAATGACTAGGTGTTAAATTGATGTGTTGGTGGTGTAGGACAGATGTTGGAAGAGGATCCATCCGACCCTGGTCTCGCACTGATCATTTGTATTGGCACGTGTTTAGGGAGAGATGTCAAGTGTCACTCATTCTTTGGCTGCAAACACTATGCTGAACATATGCTGACAAGTAAACATGTCTTTTGGGTATCTAAATTTTTGCAATCAAATGTATAATGAGCTAAAAGTAAGTTCTAAAATCCGACCATTAATGATATTTCCTTCTGTAAGAGATATATTTCAGGATGCATTTGATAGGACAACACACAGATAAATAGAATAATTTACCAAAACATTCTCATTAATCACAGTGATAGTAATTCACCACTCTGATATTGTGGTATTGACACTGATGATAAATTTATTAAATGGATCGGACATAATTCAGAAGTATCTGATCCATGTTCAGTGTTTCTTAGTAAATACTGTTTTAATATTTTATCATTATAAAAAACAATTCTACAAACAATCCACTGTCTGGTACATCAGCCTGCACTGTATGTTATAAGCACTAGTATTGGATTAGTACTTGTTATTCACTGACACCAGATCAGACATTACAATCTTTTTTGTGCGGAAGGGAAGAAAACATGTTTATGACTAAAATGATGTTTTACAGCATAGGGAGGTAGTTTCCTTATTTAGAAATATGGGGGAGGTTTGTATCAATTTATATTTCACCAGATATCTGTAGTACCAGTTAAGAGGTATGTGGTGTTTGAATGAGATTCAGGACATTCATCCAGAATGCCACTGAAGCTGTACATTAGGTATCCTTTGCCTTGTAAAGAAAGTGTTAATCTCAGGTTTGTCAAACACATGTGGGTGTAAATTTGGCCTGTGCCCTGACCAGGGCTCGGGGCTGCTCTTTTCTTGGCATAGATCCTATATCTGAAAATGAGCTTCTGGTCCATTGAGAGAACACGTAATGCTGGGTTGCCTGTCACGGTTGGGGTCAATTTTTATGGTTCCATGTGGCTCATTGCATATGCTAACATTTAATGCAGGCACCTGCTGTCAGTGTTTGTGGCCAGGCGAGAAGCACAGCATGGAAAGCATAGTTCTGTCACAATGTGGAGTGACCAAACACCAAAGGTGTTGTTCAAGGGCGCTCAGTATGCAAGGCCATCACATCCAAGTAGCTGAGAAACATGACTTTTCACCTGTTGGATTTTCAGGCAACAGTTGCTTAACAGCTATGACTTCACTGCAGTGGTTGCAGATTTTAGTGTTGGTTTCATAATTAATTTACATGCTCTTCCCGAATGTGTAAAGTGGGTGTATTAGTGCAGGAAAAAACACTAAAACGTGCAGAGCAAGAGTAATTCACAGCTAAGATGGGGGATTACTGATTTACTGCATCTACAGAGCATGAAAGATCCTTTTCAGGCAGGCATACAGTAGATTATAGTTTTGTTCATGATGAATTGTTTAATACTGAGTATATTATGTGATGAAATATGAAACAAACAAGTCCTCAATCCCTTCACTGGAGAAAAAAAACCCTCATCCTTTACCTCCAAATCAAATACAGAAGGTGGAAGCATGCTCCTCATAGTATTTTTTTATCTTATAGTTAGATTACAACAATGTTCTCATCTCATGGATAGCACATTAGCCAATAGATAATGTCATGGCTGCATGTTAAACCATGGCTGTAATCACATGAGTTGCAAATGTCCACTGTTGTGATCAACCAATGTATGTTTTTGTTATTTAGAGAGCAGTGCAGCTGATGGTCGAAATATAATGTTGATATTATGTGTTTTTGTTTGCGTCTGATAAAATATAAATATATATATATATATATAAAAATCAGTGTTCACATGAAAGGAAAGGATAGTCTTCAAACTGCCTCACATGAGTATACAATGTTTTTTTTTTTACCCTTGCATGATAGTTTAACTTACATTGTTTAGAGTAGCCACACTTGACATGACTGCAGCTATGTCTGTAAATGTGCCAATTTTTGTTTACTGACCTTGTGAGCACAGGCCGATTGCTTAAAATAATCATTTGCCTGATTAATTAGCAGACCAATTAATCAGCAGTCTAATTAGCCAGTCTGTCACTAGTCCTCTTTGCCACTCTGTGCCAAAAATGATCTTTTACAGAAACACAGGACTATAAATGAGTGAAGGAGGAATTAAAGGTTCTCCTGTTTTACCCTTGACCACAGATGAATGTGACCTTAGGGTTCAAACTAGGGTCCTAGCAATAGCATTCAGCTCTCTTAGTCAATCGTGCAACTGTTGTATGCAGTAATTTGCTCTTCCACCAAATCTACCCTATAATCTTCATCAATAATAATTGACATTTGCAGGCTGTTATTACAGATCTCAAGCCAGTGATCAGTTGCCAGCTCTTCCTGCTAAGCTGTAGCATTTGCTGAGTGAAGTCATCCCATCACTCTAATAAAAGGTCTGTTCAGCATTATAGAGGTCCCTTCAGTATTACAAGTTTGCTGGCTGTGCATATATAATCTCCACTAAGTTGCATGGCTAATGTAATAGCAGCCAAAGCTGCTAATGGGGGGAACTTGTTTTTGTCCATCTGACCAATTTGAAAAGATTGAACTGAGGTCAGTGGAAATTATGCAGCTGAGTGGACACAAGCTTCTTGTTTTCTTACATAGATGGCTGTGTAAATGTGTCAAAATGGAAGATACATTATTTAAAAAGACAGATCACCCACAGGGCAATGTCATATTTAAGCTAATATAATTTAAGTAACTACTAATATAAATTTTATTTGTCACATGCATATGCAACATATAATACTGTATATATATATAAATATATCAATGTACAAAAGTAACAATGTACAGATAAACAATGTGGTTAATGTTTGAACAGGTTTTGAAAGACAATGGTCTGTACAGTTACTTCTTCAGCTGCTGAAATCTAATAATTCAATTGAAATACACATAGGCAAAGATGAAACAGACATTGGAATAAAATGCATCATCTATCACTGAGATAATGCTTTCCAAAGTAATATCAAGCAGACACCTTATAATGATACAGAAAAGGATTTCAGTAATTAGAAATTGGGTCATCTCCTGGTTTGGCGAAATAATGTCAGTTCTAGCTCATGTTATTTGATGTTCCTTTTTTCCAATTAATTTGGATAATTATTTAGGATCATAAAATGGAACAAATTATTTCAGATTTAGTCTTTTGGAAAAGTTTGGACACCCTTGATCAAATGAAACGTTTAGCCCCTTTCTAAGTGAAACATTTCAGCTGTACAGGGAACAAATAATTTCTGCACATTAAAACATATTTTCTGATTTTAGCACTTTGGGGAAAAATCTCAATATATTTAATGTGTCATAACTTTTGTTATTTTTCCAGTTCAAAGTTAAAAAATGCAATAAATAAATAGTTTGTATTACACGTGCTGAGGTTTGTTTTCTGTAGAAGATGGGTTCACTTATTTTCATGTAGACAATCAACAAAACATATTTTAACAATAAGACTAAAACTATGGCATAATAATGTGAAGTAATATGACGTTTGCAACAATGGTTATTATTCTGTGGGTAATAACACAATATTTGCTATTATATGTCCAGGAATGACTTGTGCTGGTGCTCAAAAAAAGATCAAACAAATAATTTTGGCTAGTATATTTACAATTAAAATTTGAGGAAAGGTTTATTTTGTAGAACCCATATTGTTGCTAATTGTTTCACCTTTCTTTTGTACATGGATACTGAAAAGTATACATCATACGATTAATTAAATTATGAAGGCTACGTCTCTCAGTGCTCACCAAATTAACCAGAATAAAAGGTAAGTAATTCATTTTTACTGTACTACTCAATCACTCAATCAAACATCAGCAATACTATTCTTCTCCAGAGTGAATTTTTTAAACTTTGAAAATGTGGTGCCGGCTGGAAAATGAACTTACCTTCAGTTAGATGAACTTCTCTGTGTTTAGTGTTGCCAAGTCTGATGAATGTCTCCATCCACAAGGCTAATAAATCTATTTCGGAATGCCAGGGCACCAGTAAGGTTTCCCTCCCAAATACCCCTCTGCCCACTAACTGCCAGCTTCATGGTGCTAAATTATAGACAAAGGGCTCCCCCTGAAGGGATTGGAGTTGAAACACTTGGTTGTTAATGGAAAGCAACTGGTAGAGTATGTTAATGAAGAACACTTCATTAGCTATGTTTACACTGATATAAAAAGCCTTCACAGCATGCAAGAACTGACAATTAAAGCCTTGTGTAGTACAAGCTGATGTCCTACAAGTGGCCGAATTGAAGTGTGATAAGGGCTCTGATACAGACATAACAATTAACATATCTTTACAATGTCAACTGAAATGTCTTAATATAACTTCTGAAATTATGTAAAAAGCCTACTGATACAAATACCATCATGGACGTTTTTCCTGCTTACTGTGTATGCTGCTCAAAATTTTCAGTGCACTATTTATCTGAAGATTCTTCTTAAAGCAAATACAGATATTTCTATGGGCCAACGTGATGGGCCAAGACTTATTTGGAGTCCAAATTTTGCTTTATCTATCTAAGTTATCTAAATAACTTGTTTCCACCCTATCTTTCAATGCCCTCAACCTGGATCCAAAAACTAGCTCAATTTCTAAATTAAAGAAATACAATTTGCACTTGAGTCATGTCTTGGGTGATTGACTATATTTGTAATTTATTGGAAAATATGATTTCTGGCTGAACCACTCTTTTACAAATGAACTTTTTACATGCTTGCAGTTGGAAAATTAGAAACTTGCATTTACAGTAGAAGTCTAATTAGAAGTCTGTAAGAAGTCTTAAATTATAAATCTTAATATAACTACAAAAATTGCAGATTGTCTCAAATTAAAATGCTATACAAAATAAAATCTAAAAATACAGAATTTTTTGTTTCATATTCTTAGAATAGCAAACATTATTGAATTTGTTTATTTATAGTTATTGTACATCTTACTTTCAGTTATACAGTAAAACTTGAATATAGAAAGTACCACAGTGTTTTTTGATACCGTGTTGATTCTCAAAGGCACAGTGTCAATTTTAATTAATAGCTTACATGTAAACATTGTAGGCAGTAAACTATTTTGTGTTGTGTTTACCTCTGACTGCTAGATGGCAGTGCTATCTTCAGTCATTAGACTCTTCTACTCCAATGTAAACAAGTAGTTTTAAGGTACACCACTGACAGTTAAAATTAGAATGTAAAAAAATCATAACATATTGTTTGCTTACAGTATTGTAATATATCACAATATATTGGCTCGTAACCATTTTAACACATATCACAATACACAGCCCTACAATATGAATGTTATTCATGTTGGTTGATTGCTTTAAACTTGTTTGCTCTAATAGATAGGCTAAAGAATAGAAACAATTTCTCAATGGAACAGACCATCTCAGTTCTTTGAGTCAAAGTCAGTTTTATTATAGTTTATCATCATTTTGAGAGAAAAATGAAATTGGTTTCTTCTGGCCACATAACATATAAAGAGTAGCAGATAATCATGCAAATGGACTATGCAAACACTACCCTAAACTCTTCCGTGCAACAGACGTTAAGTAGAGTCTAGAAAATGAACAAAGGGATGAGGAGGGGGAGGATACATAAGCTGTTAATTAACAGCAGCAAAGATAGCTGTATGTGCACTGTTATCATTAAATGTCTTTAGTAGTACAAGCACAAAAAAAAACTTACTAAAGCAGCATACAGTGTACATAGTAATGACAGCATAACAACGTGCATTTCCTCTTTATGTCTCCACAACATTTAACTACTTCATCTAAAAATAAAACTTCTTGTAAATCATCATGTAATGTTAATGCTAGCTTGGCCATTAAAAGTAATTAGCTAGTATTAGCTTACTTAATTAGTTTCTGTTGCTAGCAGAAAGCTTGTAATCTTTGTTATTCTAATCAACCTAATTTCAGTTGTTTTACTGGGAAATATGGACGATTAGCAATGTTGTCATCTTTAGCCTTCATAGCTAACATTGCTAGTTAGGAACTAATTTATCCAATGTATTGGTTATATAAAACAGTTAACTGATCTATTGACATTGACTAATCTTATTGCACAGCATGTACAATTTTGATCAATAAAAAAAAAAAAAAATACACTGCCACTCAAAAGTTTGGCATCACACATTAAACTGAACATCTGTGACAACCTGGACTTTTATTTACGTGTGTTTTTGTTTTGATTTGATTATAAAATCCACAAATTCTGCTGCATCAGATACTCAAATGATTGTTAGAAGAGTGAGGTAGGACAGAGACATGTCCAGTGATGTCTCACACACAATGTGTTAAATTTCTGGTGGAGATTATACAGCTGTAGTAAAGCTTCTAAACTTACCATCAACAACTTGTGAACTAAACACAGTGACACTGTCCTACCTCACCTTTCTACCATAGAAGACTGAGTATCTGGAGCAGCAGCATTTGTGGACTTTATTATAGTCTAGAAAAATAAATTAATAATAATAATAATAATTATTATAATTATTATTATAACAATACTACTACTACTACTACTACTAGTAATAATAATAATAATAGGTACTTTTTATTTCCTTTAAATTTGTGTGTGTGTTTATATATAACTGTACATATATATATAGTCTAATATATATATATATATATATATATA
>BRDA01064901.1:28722-39699 GCA_036984385.1 Crenuchus spilurus
TATATATATATATATATAGGCCTATTTTCAATAAGCCAGGCTTAACGTAAAAAGAGATAAGCTCCAAATTGAAAGAAATGCAAAGAAATGCATAACATCTGCTACTTATTCAGTGTAAAAACAAACATTCAAACAAACAAAATAAAAGAATATGACTGCATTCACATCAGCCTAAAATAGGCTGCTTGGTGCTCTAGTGGACTTTGCTTTGCTAGTACTTCTAGGATTATTTTTCTCCTCAGCCAAGGACCCCTGTTGACTTTGCCATATGATGTTACAGTCATACTGGACATTGGTGAGAAGAATATGTAAAACTTTTAGTGTAAATCACATTTGACACCTCGCGAATGATGAGTGGGCTTGAGTAGCCATATTTGATCTTGACAGGCATGCAGGCACTAGCATTGAACTGTATATTATACATGTTCAAACTAAGCAGTATGTAAAACTAAGGAACTCTTTATGCAGCAATTTATTAATGCAGTAAATCATCCTATGTTTCATAGCATCTTCATTCATAATTCATAAATCACTAGGGCTGGATGTCATCTGTTGATTTTTTTTTAGGAATTTAGAGCAAGTGGGTTGACTGTACTGTGAATGAATTTTGATGTTTCCATAACACATTTTGGTTTTATTTCTATCAGATTTGGTAACTGTCATTAAACGATGATGTTCATATTCTAAAGTGTCTGATGATAATCGAAATGAATGATAACTAAATCAATATTTATCACAAGAAATAATCAAAATCCAATTAATCAATTCCAGACACTCCAAAATATTAACAAAAAATATAGTTTTACATAAAGAAAACAGTGAGAAATAAATACAAAATAATAATGAAATGGATAAATGAACATTTAACATCACTCTTATGGGTTTACGTTTTATTTTAGAGTGTGCCGGTGTGGTCCAGCTGGCAGCCTTTGTTTTGTACACTTGTTCTCTGTGTTTTCAGCCACTATTTGTTTTCACTTCAGTTTTCAGGTGGTAGTGCTATGTGCCGTCGCTTTAGTGTGACATGTTTTAGTTTGTTTTGAGCATATCAGCAATAAAAAAGGCAGAGAAACAACGAGAAACAAAAGCCAGAATGAACGGTGAAGTGTGTGTGAGTGACAAATGTGTGGGTGGATGCTTTGTTTTTGTGAAATCAGTGGTGAGTCACGTGGGCATGCTCATGAAAACTGGAATGATGAACGATAACTGGGACAAAATTTCCCTGAAAAAAGTTCACTATAATTGAATTGCATGATAACAATGGCAAACAGTAACAAAGTTTCCACTGTATTGTAAAAATGTTCACTTGCCTTAATAATTCAGTTTAATGAGGTAAACTGTCCAGCTGTTTATGACAATAATTTGACTTCAGTCATTTGACAATCATTTGACTTCATTTTGAGTTTGAGAAAATTACTGTTCAAAAAGTATCAACATGAATCATATCAGATTTATATGCCAAGTATGTTGACATACACAAGGAACTCTCTGGTGTTACATATAATACACCGGCAATGTGCATATAATGTACAAATACAGACAATGCGCAAAATACACTATACAGTATACACAGTACAGATGGACTGTACAAGAACAAGTAATATATAGCCAATGTGCCTATTATTTACACAATACACAAGTACATATGTTACATTAAAGTCAAGTATTATACATGGTAGTACAAACAATGGCAGTGTACACGTTTGTGAATGAATTATAGTACACAGTGGTAGGACAAGTGTAATAACTGTCAGGGGAACCAGAAGTAGCTATAGACTAGCAGATGATATTGGTGGCCAGCTTTTTATGATGACCTGAGTGTAAAAACTTGCTGTGCCTGGAAGTTCTAGTATACAGGGTTCTGTTACACCTTCTGGGTGGCAGGAGTTGAAAAAAGGTTGTGAGCAGGGTGTGAGGAATCAGTAATTATTTTCTCTGGCTGTTCCCTAGTTCTTGAGGAGTGCAAGTCCTGAATGGAGGCTAATATGACAGATTCACAAGCAATAAATAAAATATTGTAATGATAGTTTAGCATTGGAAGCTTGTTATTAAAAATAGATTATATATTGTAGTGTTTGTAACACTGTACAGGGAAATCCGTTATTGCATGTTTAGCAGGGGTGGATATTTTAAGAAGTTTTAAGTACTTCACACTGCAGGCCAACTCAAAGCATGCTCCATGCGTGCTGAGATATGAGCTGAGAGGCTTGATGTCCTTGAAGGAATTTATTGCTGTGGTGAGGCAGGGTCGAAGGGTGATGATGACACAACAGGAAAACAATGCTCCAGAGTTTGTGTAATACTTAAGAGTCACACACCCTCTCCAGAAAGCATTATACTGTGGCTCAATGTCGAGTGCATGGTACTATCCTGTGTTGGCACTTTTAGAAACAGTGATGGAAGTTTTCTAATAACTAAAAATGAGCTTTTTATTATTTTTTAAATGAAAAATTACATTTTTAAAATTGTTAATCTGTCTTTATTCACCTTTAATTGTCCATGTGTGCACCCATCGATGGGTAGGAGCCCTGTCCTGGGCTTACTTGGAATAGTGTTAAGCAGGTGGGATAATGGATGGATGGATGGAAGTCTTGTAGTTAGTCAGGAATTAATGGCTGTTTTTTAATAAATTGGTTTGACATCATTAGGTTTAATAACATTAGTTTATACTGATATATTGCACTTCTGTATGAAAGGTGATATGGCAAAAAATGTTATCACGATAAATTTTTCTATATTGATCAGTCTCGATTTATCATATTACATTTTCTAACACTGTCACAGTTTTAAACAACATCTTTCTAAAAACAGACTAATTTATTATTATAAATTATAATTATTATAAACTAAACTATTAAATTGTTTATTGCCAGAACATAATATTGTTGTGTCCAGCTGGACGCGTTGAAATGATGGACGAGAAAGACTTTTACAGTCGTCACTTTATTTTTGAAAATTACATTGATTGCTGTCGGTTGCCGCCTCTCCAAAATAACAACAGGCTAGAGAGCCAAGCTAACAGGGTAATGCTAGTGCTCGAGCTGACACACGCACACACAGCAAGCCCCCCCACCTTCTCCTTCTCACACAAACAGAAGAGCACATAGCGACCTTGTACTTACTCGCGAGGCCCCACTACACTCTCCCCCAATCACATGCTTAAACACAACAGTGCATTTTGGTGGCGCTGGTGAGGAGGAGCTATCAAGCAGCAGTATTAGATTTCTGAACTCACTGTCAAGCTGCTTAGAAGTGAAATGAAAATGACCGTTAATGCTTATCGAATTCTATTGTCTCGGCTTATCATCGTAATTGAGGGAAAAATGATCGTGAAAAAAACAATATTGTTATATTGCCCAGCACCATTTCTTCCTGTAATTGTGAGACACTGACACTCCAGCTGCCGGAGCAAACATAAATCTAAGCGGATGTATTCTGGCTTATATAACAAGTGCAGATTAGTAAAGTTTGTGGTTGTAATTTGTTGTCTTCTCCCATTTCACCACAAAACTGTAACTGTTCTGGTGAATCTGTGTTTTGTTAACAGGTGAGAAAAAGCAGAATTCTGAATGACAAACGTTACCACAGTAATGTTATGCTCTGGTTCCTGCCTATGAGAAAGAACTAGAAAAAAAGTAAGTGTCATTAAAAATGTCATTGTTTTGTATGAATTATTCTGTATTTTCACTTATTCAGCCAAACACCAAAAGAGTTCAAAAGAGGTTTTTTGTTTTTCTTTTTTTGCCATTTTCGGAATATTTTTTTCTGTCGCTGAATATTTGATGCATCCCTAATATATAGTCACAAACACATTTATTACCATTGATAAATGGTTTTAAATAATCTTCTTTGAAAGTTTGGGTTTTTTGCTCTGCACTGTTTATTTAGAAGATTAAGGTTCCCTGAAGACTGAAGATGAACTCATAACCAGTGGGGAACCCTCAGGGCCTCAAGATTCAGTTAATTTGTATTCAGAATAATAATGAATAATGTTTGCATAAAGGGAACATGTTATGAAAAACTCACATACATTTGTGTATGAACCTACCAGTCTACTAACTGTGAAATAAGACTGCCCAGACAGTTTTTTGTGCATGGCCTAGCTCTGAAAACATCAAATTCAACTAACTGTTCAGAATATGGCTCCCCTTATTGCCCAGTAAGAACAGTCTGTGCGTGCATGGTAACAACTTTATTTAAGTGCTTTTTCAAACTAGATCAGTACAACTGAGGACTGCAAAAATTGAGCTTTTTCTAAAAGAGGGGTTGATACCAACTGTATGGTCCAGTGCAGATGAGGGAAATGTGTTTCTGCTGATTTATTCTATTTCTGCAAGAAGCTGATGTTAAAATTTCCCTTTCCATCAGTTATATTCTGCCATCTGGTAGGAAAGTATCAAGCTTTGTGTTTCATACTGATTTCAAAGGCATTCAGAGTTTAAAGGCTTTTTGGACTTAAAGTGGCTCTGTGTATACTGATCAGTGCCTGGCCAGTGCTAGTTAGTGATTTTGTGCAATTTTCATTGGCATTATGATTATAACACTGATGTGATTATAATCTGGTCTAGAATCCAAATGAATGTGCATTTACAGCACTGTTTTGTTTGCTGTTTGCTGATATGTGAGTGGAGATGTGTGTGGTGCGGAGTTGACTTCCAAATAATTTATTCTTCAACTCTCAACAGAAGAGTCAACTGATAGTCAGTGTCTCATAATGGGTGTGATGAATAAGAAATTATATTCAGACCTACCTTTGTGAGCAGGGCTGTTTAGAAAAGCTGAGAAAGAGGTTTTTAAACCATTTGGTATTTTAAACGAAGCACATCACAGACATTTCATTAAGACCCCCAGTGAATTGCATTAACTTGTGGAAATTGGGTACAATAGTTTACCTTTAAATTCAGATTTCAGTCATGGGTTTAATATTTTCAGTGGCAGGTGCCATATGAGATCTCGGCCTATGCCTTCTAGAAATCCTAGATAAGTGTCACCCTGCCACATCCCTGGCCATGCCCCCTGCTTCGTCTGTGTCTGTCATATGTCTGCCATGTGTCACGTCATATCTTGTATCAGTGCCCACACTTGTTGCTTGTCCTAATTCACAGCCCTCTCACATCTGCCTTGTCTGTCCTTTATAAGCCTCGTCAGTTCTTGTGTTCCTGGTCCATCATTCTGTGTAGTTCTGTGTTAATCTGCATCATTCTGGGTCCATGTGTTGTCTGGATTTTACAGCCACAGCCTGCCTGTTCACGTTTCACTAGATATTCCCTGCTTCTGTTCCCTCATCAGCTCCTGCATGTTTACAATAACCTACGTCACTGCCTTTGAATATAGTTTGATTAAAATGAAAAGCTGATGTGGTAACACTTCACAGTTAGGTTACATCTAGTAACAATAATTTGTACTGTATAAGCATTATTAAATGGATAAGTAATCTCTCAATAACTAATGATAATAAGCATTTTATAAATATTCATGTGAGACGACAGACAAAGCTCTGATCTGATCTGAATCTTTTATTGGTATTACTCATGTGCAACTCATTAATTTGAAATACAGTCTTTATTGGTCGATAAGAACCTTTATTTAATCAGGTCTCATGTTAGCACTTAAGTTAAGTTCTAAATATCAATTAAGTGCAATTAAGG
Organism: Crenuchus spilurus; assembly: GCA_036984385.1. Classification (NCBI taxonomy): domain Eukaryota; kingdom Metazoa; phylum Chordata; class Actinopteri; order Characiformes; family Crenuchidae; genus Crenuchus; species Crenuchus spilurus. The sequence goes on from BRDA01064901.1 coordinate 34,371, forward strand.
TAACTTTATAGATGTTACATTATATTAATGGAAAGGAAATGTTTTAAGGATTTGGCATTTTTCTGTGGCATGCTAAAAGGAAAAAAATACATAACTCTGATGAACCCTGGATAAGACCTCACATACAGTATCTTAGGGTGTCCCAGTAGTCCAGTTTTGGGAAACACTGCAATGGCACACTGATATCTTTGTCTATTTCCATCTGTCCATCTTCAGCTTGACTTCATCTCTCTCCGTCTATCACATGCCACCCAGAGGCTCTGTTTTGCCAACTGTCACAAGGCCTCACTGCATTTCTCTTTTACTAGCAGAGCACACTCATGTTCCCATGCAGAATATTTTGAGTTATTAATGGAAGTCTATGAGCTAAGGTCAGGGCTGATGTAATGAAAAGAAATTTAGAACCAGTTTTGTCTTTGACTTTCTTTCCTCATATTTTCTGTAGGTTCCAGTTACAAAACTGTGCTTTAATTTTTTTTTAGATTTACTTTTTTAAGATGTAACTTGCTTGTTAACACCATGAGTTGACCTACAGTAACTGTGGAAACATTTCAGGCTGACCATTTACAAGACATGTTATTGGACCACACTGGCATTTGCAAAAAAAAAAAAAATGTAATTGCTGATATAGTTGAAGGTCACTTGCTTTCAGTATAAAGTGTTTTTAACCTTTGTTCCAGACACAGTTTTATTAAGTGCAGGACACACACTGGGAATGTCCCCTATTTCAAGGCAGCTGTAGTGGACAGTTTTATTACACAATATGCCATGATTTGCTGTACATTGAAATAAGGAAGACCCAGATGTAATTATTATTATTATTATTATTATTATTATTATTATGAATAGTAGTAGTAGTAGTAGTAGTATCTGTGCTAGACTGTGCTATTTCTTCACTTAAAACGAAGCAAAATATATAACATGAAAACACTTTACATGTACTGGAATCCAATACAATAATTTAGTGTAAGACTAGTATGAAAAATGGAAACACGTGCACATAGACATTGCTGATTAATGTTTTATTCACTAAAGCAGTCTGAATAAATGTTGCAGGTTTTTGGTTTGCAGTTTTGAATCCTACACAATACTATATTATGTTAGTACACATTTTAAGGGTTTTTTTCTACTCAAATGCTGAGTTAAACCTGCTGGATCATTTTTTTGGTAACCTAACAAAAACTTAATAAATGAATTTAATTTTACTTCATGGCCATTTTCTTGTTCTGTGTACATGTTTGCATGTATGAAACTGATTTACATGATAGGCAGTGGAATTAATTTGGAATTCTAGATATTATAGTATTTTTAACCCAGCCTGGGTATCTGAACCCCAGTGTAGTTGTTCTTATCCAGTAGTTGGGCAGTTACGCATTGGGTCAAACAGTTAACCCAGAATAGCTAGATTGAAATAAGCCATAAGGGTTTATCTATATTGGACCCAATGCTGGGTTGCCAGTTTGACCCAAATTTGGTTATTTTTAACTCAGAAAAATGTATACTTACATCATGCTAAAGTTATGTTATTTTGTAACACATTAAAAGTGTCCTTAGATTATACTTCTACTAATCTCATAATATGCTCCTAAATCACATAATAGTATTACAAGAACAACTGAATCACACTTTTAGTCTTCAATTGAGCAGCACAGACAAATTACTTTGGTGTATTTGTGGTGCACACATCATATAACTTATATACTCAGCATAAAACATATTTTTTAAAATCATATTAATTACATGTTATTAGTGATTTAGTCCAGTTTTTAAATACCATAACTTTAGCATGACTTAAGAATATTTTTTTTTATGAGAGGGATTCTTACTGTGAATTTCTCCAGCAATATTTTAATTTGTATTTATAAAATTTATTTATGTTAAATAAGAATTTATTGACAAAATGAGATTAGTCTATGCATGTGATTATACATAGAATCAGATCGGAGAGCTTTTGAAATATCTTCATAAACATCTTCATTCTGAAAAAGAAATAAAGATTTATGACTTGTGTGAATACCATGTAGTAATAATAATAATCTTGGCACATTTTAGGCACTGGACAGTCTCTATATTCATATGACATACCTCTGATTGTGAGCTGGGTGCTGCACTCAGTATTGCCTAAAGAATTCTCTGCAACAACTTTGTACTCTCCATTGTCCTTGCTCCCCACTCTCAGGATTAGTAAGGAACAGACACCACATGTGTTGGTGATGTAGTAGTTGGTGTTTGTGTTGAGGCTGATGTTGTTGCGGTACCAGGTGATGTGTGGGGAGGGGCTGCCTTTCACTGCACAGCTCATGTAGCACTCATATTTCTCTGGGCTGGTGTGTGTTTTCAGTGGGACAGTGAAAACGGGAGCAGAATCGAAGATGCAAGGTTTGGCCTCAGGCATGTTGATGATGAATTTTTCTGCAGGAAAGAAATCTGTGTTCATATAGATTTTTTTGAACAACATATAATTTCTGTCCTATGAAAAACAAGCATCTCCAAACTGGTAGACTTTGTTTACTTACAATATAAATTAATTTAAAGAGATTTTATTTAAAGTAATTTGAAGCATTCTGTTGGTTCAATTGTCATATTTTTTCCCCATGTGATTACATTTGAGTAGTATACTAGTGTGCATTGTCAACAGAACTGTGTGAATAGTAAAGATAGAAGACTGATGACTTTACCTTTCTTCTTCTTAACCCCCCATGTTGGAGATTCAGAAGGTTCAGAGAGCCCCATATCATTCTTGGCATACACACGGAAGTTATACTCTCTCCCTGGCATGATATTGACAGCTGTGAAATTGTTATTGAACACACGATCAGCCACAGTGTGCCAGGTTTGTTTGACTGAGTCACGTTTTGCCACCAGATAGTGCAAGCGGTCATCTCTCTTTTCATCAGGTGATGGAGTCCAGGTAACAGTCAGTGTGCCCGAGACATTCTCCTCCAGTTCCACTGGACCAGGAGGTTTGGGATCATCTGTAAACATGACAAATATCTGAAATCATCTGAAATAGTTTTTTTACTTTACATTCTGCTTTTTAGTTTTATTTTATTTCTCCACAACTAAACATTCTCACACTTACCTGTTACTCTAATTTCAGTGCTGAACATTTCTTGCCCCACCATGTTCTTGACTATGATGGTGTATACTCCAGTATCAGAGCGCTCAGCAGATGGAATCAGGATCTGGGATGTCCCATCTGTGTTGCTCACAGTCACACGTTTAGATATAGGTATTCCATCTTTAAGCCAGATTATTGTTGGTACAGGAGAGGCCTGGCAATAGGAAGTAATTACTGATTTTTAAATACTTGCATTTTTGTGTGCATGTATGCATGTGTGTGTGTGTATTTACACTATCTATCAATCAATCAATCAATCAATCAATCAATCAAATTTTATTTATAAAGTGCTTTTTACAACTGATGTCACAAAGCAGCTTTACAGGGTTAGTAATAACAGACATTACCTCTCAAAAGTTGGGGGTCACTCATTGAACATTTTCCACAACAAATAATTTTATTTCAGAAGAAAATATTTTGTTTTCTAGCCATTTCAAGACGGTGATAAATCCACAAATGCTGCTGCTCTAGATACTAAATCTTCTGCAGTAGAAGGGTAGGTAGGACATTGTCGCTGATTTTTTTGTTCATTTTAAGTTGTTTAGTTCATTTTGAATTATTTGAACTTTTTAAAAAAACTTTTTTCTCTTTATCAGTGACATCTGTTGAAAATACTTGGACAGATCTTGTAATGAACAGTGTTTATTGAGGTTGTTTAGGAACTGATATCTACTATTCTAGTGAATCCACAGTGCTTCTACATCTCATGATGCTATCACAAATCTTCTAAACTTGTTAAACGTCTGGGACTATACAGCTCTACTGAAACCTGTAAACTCACTGTCAACAACTTTTGGGAAACATCTAAGCTGAAGTAAAAAAAGCAGTGACAGAAGACTGAGTATCTAGAGCAGCAGCATTAGTTGATTTTATCATAGTTTAGAAGAAAAAATTCTGAAAAAAAGGGAATGTGTTATCATGGAAAATTGTAGATGACCCCAAACCTTTGAGCAATAGTGTGTTTACGGTATATATGTTCTCCTTCCCCTATTAATATCTGTAAGCATTTCTTGGTGTTTTGTGATTTTGCCATACCTCAAAATTTATATTGACCCTTGCAGAATTTCCAGCTCTTACCACCATAAAGCTCTTCATTTTTCGGTCAGTGAAATTTGGCCTCACTGTAAATGCAACAAATTTATAAGCAAAACCAGTTGCTGCATTGAAATGATGTATTTAATGTAAAATTAAAATATGTCCTAGATGTCTTATGAATAGCATATAAATATGATTGATTTGATGTTTTTACTGCATAGATACTTTGCCTTACCCGGTGGGGGCATTACAATGAAAAAATTGTCAAGATCCTGTGCTTCTCCATCTCCGCCTTCATTGGTTGCAATTACTCTAACCCAGTACATGGCCATTGACTTGAGGCCAAGGGCTGTGTAGGAAGGTGTGATAATTGCGTTGGTGTTGCAGCGTGTCCATTCTGTTTCCTCTGCTGGCCTTAGTTCAACAAAGTATCCTTTAGCTTCATCCTGCACACCTTCTTCCTCCTTTGGTTTAGTCCAGCTCAGGGACAAGGAGGAATAGGTGGAGTCTGATACTTTCAGGTCAGTTACTTTACCAGGGGGTTCTGCATAAAGAAATGCTTATTATTATATTTGCTATTGTATATAGGACAGTATAAAGCCAAACATTTTACTGTCATTCCTATGTAGTTCCTTTTGGTAAGCTTATTTTGGAGTGTGTGTGTGTATTTTTCATGACTCACTCTTAGGATCTCTGGCTATCACAAATTCAGAGGGTGAACTCGGTTCTCCAGCACCAGAAAAGTTTATGGCTGAGACACGGAATTCATACTCTATTCCTTCAACAACATCTTTTACACCATACTGCTTAGCTGGAGGGACAAGCAAAGCAAAAACAAAAATGCAAATGTTTAATGATGGAGCTATATTCAAAAAGGAAAAGATGCAAATGTGTGTGTGTGTGTGTGTGTGTGTATATATATATATACATATATACATATATATATATACATATATACATATATATATACATATATACATATATATATATACATATATACATATATATATATATACATATATACATATATATATATATACATATATACATATATATATATATACATATACATATATAAATATATATACATATACATATATAAATATATATACATATACATATATAAATATATATACATATACATATATAAATATATATACATATACATATATA
>BRDA01064902.1:0-12171 GCA_036984385.1 Crenuchus spilurus
GGATTATCAGGTGCTAGCCTGCTACGAGCAACTAGAGACAGATGGCATTGGAGAGAAGTGACTCGTCTGTGCAGCCTACCATCGCGAAGCGATGACGGCGTGTGACATGACATGACATGATATTTTTTTCCAAAATCAACACTGTAAATACATATATTATTACGGTGTACAATACAAACCTGAACAGCGTCGGCAAATCAGGGCCATAGGAAGTCACTTTCATCATATACTGGCTTTCAGCAAGTGTGACGCCAAAAAATGCGTACAAATATATATTTTTATTTTAATATTTCAAGCTCACAATAATCTTCCAGTTTAGAACCACTACAATAAAAAAGAATGAGAACAAATAAATACAACTTCAATTAAATACTTAGAATTTTTTTCCTATGCCACACGGATCCGCAGCGTAAGGATGAAAGATCCGCGGGTTGCCGACCCCTGGTATAGCTAAAAGTCATATTGATCACCAGTAAAACAAAAAAGGCTTCAAATGTGACTTTACATGTAATAAATATAAAATGACAGTTTATCTTTTACATTTGACAGACAGACAGACAGACAGATAGATAGATAGAATAATGCACTTAAAGCAGTGTAGTTCACAGTGAATATGTTATAGTAGTATTGATAACATTTAGGGTTTAAAGTGTCTAGTTAAAACTACACCTGATGTTGTATCAGATTATGTCCCAGATTATGATACATTGCAGTGTGTATCGATGTACAGTACTTTGTATATTGTGCTGTGATGTTATTCAGCACATATTAGACAGCAGGAGATCAGTAGGAAGAAAAATTGTTGTAGAGCCGTATTGTAGTGTGTACACAAGATCTCACATCTGCCACTGAATATGCTTCTGTTTTTCCAGTGCTGTGTACAGGGACTGTGAGGTATTGCCCAAGCTTGTTGAGGGTCCTTTGTTCTGCAGCGAGTCCAGCTTGACTCTAACAATAGAGTCAGTCTTTTGAATCAGTTTGTTCACTCTGTTCATGCAGGTTTTGTTGATGCTAGTGCATGAATCACTGTGACCGACTGGTAAAACGTCTATAAGATTAACATGACACTGGACATTACTGGACATAATCTGCCTAGTTTATGAAGTTTAGTCTAAGACTGGCTCTAATCCATGGGAGAACATGGAAACTCCACCCAAGACCTCAGTGATGAAACAGTATGTAGCTCATCAAGAAACAACAAAACTGCTTGAATATAACTTCACTTTATAATTTCTAATGTACTGTGTTGGTCAGTGTCAATAGTAAAGCTCAACAGTAGGTAAAGCCTACTAAACATTTTTTGCTCTCCTGCACTCTATTCAGGACTTGTACTCCTCAAAAACTAGGAAGTTGAAGAGAAAATCATTACTGATTCCATGTACCCTGGTCACAAACTAAACCCCATCCCTCCAGCAGGTGCTATGGAGCCCTGAATACTACCTCTCTCCTCCTCTTCTCTTCACTTTGGCTCCAGCAGTGCTCTGCAGTCATCTGCCACTCTCTGGACCAATCAGAGACCATCTCCCAGGTTTAGCTCTCCAGAGAACTGACTGAACTCGCCTGATTCTCATTACATCAGCCCTATTTAAGCCTTCTCCAAACTCAGAGACATTGCTAGGTAATGTCAAGCCACTCTTTGTCTTTAGTTTGATCTCAGTATTTGACCACTTGTCTTTTGCCTAACCCATTATGACTCTGTTTGCCCTTTTACTTCCTGGTTTTTGACTTCCTTGCCTGTACTGTAGATTATCTGCATTGCCCTGTTCAGCTCCTGGTTTGATGTCTGTTTCCCTTTTGACCTTGATATTGCTTTGTCCTATAATCACTAAAGCCTTGTGATTTTATATCTGCGTTTGTCTGCACCTCTTTATCCCAGCTTTACAACTAGACAAACCAATAGCCAGAAACTAATTCCTTCTGTCAACATACTTGGCCAATATATCTGATTCTAATTCTGATGATGTCAGTCAAGTGGCTATTTCTACTGAATATATCACTGTTAAGATAATGTCATTCTGCAGTACTGTTGTTGCATTCGTTTTATATATAAGAATAAGATTAAGATCAATCAATTTAGCCAATGTAATTTTTCACATAACGGAATTGGACCTCCGCATTTAACCCATTCGTGCAGTGAAATACACACCCACACACTAGTGAACACACTAGGCTGTGAGATTTTGTGCCCGAAGTGGTGGGCAGCCCTTATCCACCGACGCCCGAGGAGCAGTTAGGGGGTTAGGTGAGAGGCACTTCAGTCATGTCCTGTCTGGGGATCGAACCAGCGACCTTCTGGTCACAAGACCAGATCCTTACCACTAGGCCATGGCTGCCCATAAAATGCTAAATTCTAATGATTTGTATCAGGGCCTGAATTGTAGTGCGGGATTGTGGGAATTGTGCACTATTTATTCGATTCCCGCAATTTTAGCGTTAATAATGCGGGAAACTCCCGCACACAATAACAGCGAAAACGTTCAGCAAAACATTAGCTCGGTTTGGATTGTGAGACAGACGGATGGTTGGGCGGACTGACTTCCGTACTGGACGCTGCACTCGCCGCACTCACTCTTCCTCTGTCTACAGAGCTACGAGAACCTTCTGCTTTAGAGTCATTATTTCTCTCAGTTAACTTTCAGAACCAACACAGTCACTGATAAGAGCTTGTGGCACGCAAACATGGAGCGCTGGCTAAAACACAAATCTCCACTGTCTGAAATTAAACCCGCTCAGAAAATTGCCAAATTCTGACTCCCTGCTAGAATCCGACTCCCTTTTGTGTGCACGCGCATCACACAGCCAGGGTTGCCAAGTCCAACAAAAATATCCAGCCCAAAATCAGTCTAAAACCAGCCCTTCAGAAGCTTAAACTAGCCCAAAATATGTCTGTCACACATTTGAAACAAATGGCAAAACATCTATTAGTGTACTTTGAGTATTTTGTTTATAAAGGATTTATTATCAGTCCATCAAACCTTTTTCTTTTTCGCAGTCCTTGCAATACCGCCTCCTGTATTTCCCCATTTACCTGGCATATTAGCTATAGAAGACTATGATTTCGGCAAACCTAACATAACACTTGCCAAAATTACACTCCCCTCTTATCTTTGGACTATAAGGCCTGATAAGGATGAAACTGATTTTGGTGTCTTGTCTGGGTGTGTAGAAGTTACCATTAAAAGCATTTTATTGTAGTTTCTTAATAGGGGATTTTCGGGGGGGGAGTACCAGCACAGACTAGTGCAAACAGCAGCGCCGGTGATGTTAACAAAACTAATTCTCAGGATTCACAGACAGGTGACGGTACCAACTAAAGCAGCAGTCCAAAGATAAGTTTCAGGCTATTTGACCAAGAATATATCCTTGGTTCAAACTTAATACGTAGTGGTAAAATGAGCTGCTTGATTTGTAAAATGTATGGTGCTGTGCCTTTTACCAGCCAATGCTACAACACATCGACTTTAAGTCGCCACTTGGCTAGCATTTCTCATACAGCAGCACTGAAAAGAAAGCGCGAGGCTGATTTGGCTAAAAATGTGCTTACATAGTTCAGCTAATATCTTAAGTTGAAGCACAGCAACAAAACTCTCAAAAAGGACAAGGTAAGAGCTGTAGTTAAGCTCACCTGTAGTATCCCCCCAAAAATGTAGAAATCCCCCTTATGTGACACATTTAAGGGGGGAATTCCCCCCATTTTGAAAAATGAATTATATATATATATATGAATATATATATAAACATAACTAACATAACACTCATAAATTTCACAACTTCATGGATTTTACATTTCATTCACATTCTATTGTTACTCCATGAAACCTAAAAATAACAATAATAAGCCTTCCCAAATAGAAAATTATTCTGGGCCACATCTGGCCCTCATCCCCCATTACATTTGGCCCACTAGATGCATGGATTGATGGGGCACTTGAGTGGACCGCTCCCCATTGCGAAATGTGGGCCACATATATGCCAAATTAGGGCCACATATCAGCCAAATGTAGGTAACACTGCCATATCTCTGCCAGAAGTGGACTACATCTGTTTTATAACATGTGGGTCAAATGGATTTTTTAATATGTGGGCCACTGATGGCTCATATGTGGGTAACACTGCCATATCTCTGTCAAATGTGGGCCAAATGTATATTTTCAGTATTTAAATATATTTTCCACATTTGGCTCACATGCAGTTTGCCATGCCGACAGTGGGCCAGCAGTGCCATTTTTCAGCCAGAAGTGGCCCATGTTCGTATGCTACCTGGTTGAGTGATGTGAATTCATTATTGATTGGAAATTATCACAATGCAGGCAACAGTAAAAGCAGTAGTAGCACCTCCACGTACTCTGAATGTATAAGTAGACATTGAATATCGGATTTGATAGAATTTGTCCGATGTGGAGCTCTTTTTAAGGACAAAAAACTTTCCTTTCAGTTGAGATCCACCACTTTATGAATAGAAATACTTTCTTGAAGGTTCTTTTGGACCAAAAAGAAATTGAGCTGCCCAGCTGATGGAGTGTTAAGAGCAAATCATTAAAGACTTGATCTCAATTATCTGGGCATAACAAACCTTCCTTAAATGGCTGCTGAATGTGAAATACCTTCGATTCTTGGCTAGGTTGGATGAGCTACTTTAGGTTTCTTTGTTTCCATTGAGAAATGAAGGGAGACCATTAAAATGCTAATGCGGGTCGCTCTTCGTAATTAAACCAAGCTAATGAAAGTACACTTTAATTGTTAAAGGCAAAATGTAGTTCATTCCACATTGGAGAGTGTTCTCTGAGTGTCACATCTTGTTGTAAGTGAGTGTAGAAGAAACCTTTTCGGTTCCAGCTGGTTCAAGTCAGGAAAGTTTTCTCTCATTTTTCTATTGTGAAAGTGGACTGGGAAAGTTTTGGCCAATGAATGGAGTGAGAAACTCTCAGTGTTATTTCTTAATGGCTGTATTTTTTCCAACATGAGGACATATGAATACAAAGTGATTCTATAGGAACATTTGTGTGAAGCTGTGCAATAATATGCTTAATTTTTAATAAATCTATTATAATACATTTAATGCAAGAATCAAGGTTTTGCAAGAATTTTTTATACAGAATCTGCAACAAAGGTAAACTATATTCAAGCTTTGCTAAATGAACAATATCCATTTATTTAAAAAAATATTTAAAATTTTGCTTCTAATATGGATATAAAGTGGAGTCCAAAAGTTTTAGATAATCTTGAAAATCTTTTCTCCATTTTAGCCTCAAAACACCAAAAATTTTACACATTTTAAATATATAAAATAAAAAAGTACAAGCAACAAGAGACAGAGGGCATTGGCGCAAAGTGACTCATCTGTGCAGCTGCAAGTATCGGGTAAGGTCAAAGGAGCAAACACATGCGAATAAAAAGAGAACTGTTTTACTGTATAGTTGTTGTTTACAAAAAAAATAGTTCAATGAGTGCGTAAGCAGTGGAGACAAAGAAGGCAGTAACTTGACATATATACAGACAAGGGTAATGAGAAGGTGCATGTTAACAAGGCAGGCCAGAGTCAAAGAACCAGGATATCCAAAATCAAGCAAACAAAGTCCAGAGGGCAAAACACGAGGTAGAGTAAAAACAAACAGAACAAAGGATCAAAAACCAGATACAAGACAGGAATAAAGATGCTAAGGCTCGGTAAGGGCACAGGAGAATGTGGCAATACTTCGCATAGGACAAAGCTAAACACATGGCTTAAATAGAGTCTCAGTAATTACAAACAGGTGAGCGCTCTTTCAAAACTCCAGTGAAGATGACATTTGGACCTCTCTCTGATTGGTAGAACAGGTGCACCTCTGCTGTAGGGGCTGATGGGAATGGATGGGATGAGTATGTAGCCTGTCCGCTCTCCTCAGAAGTCCTGACAGCAGCCTACCATTTTAAAGTGATGACGGCATGTGACATGACAAAGAAAAGTAATGACAGGTAAAACTAAATATTGAAGATTCTGCACTATTTCTAGCTAATTTTGACCAATTCAAACAATTTGGCAACACCCATCCATCCATCCATTATCTTCTGCTTAATCCTTATCAGGGTCATGGCATGTCCCCTACCTCCTCATCAGGTGCAGGGCAGGGCATTGCAGACTATCCTAGCCAGCCACACACACACACACACACACACACACACACACACACACACACACACACAAGGACGATTTAGAGTACCTAATTCATCTGACCTCCATGTTTTTGAACTGTGGGAGGAAACCAGAGACATGGAAACTCCACCTAGATGTGGACTTGAACTCAAGACCTCAGCACTGAAAGCCGAGCATGCTAACCACCAATCCACTGTGCCCAAATTGGCAACATTGACCATGTTAATGTCTTTGTAGAAATGCTCAGATCTGATCTCTTCCACTGAAGCATGTTCAGAGAGTAGATTTGATCTGCTCATTAGAGGCTTGTTTATGTTCATCAACTTGCAGTCATTTTTGAGTGCAGACTGTTAGTGCAAATAAAGCCTCATAGATAGAGACACATATCAAATGACATGAAATTCTAGAAATGTCATAGATTTGGATGAAAAAGTAATCTTCTTTATTATTGCTCTAGAAACACTGAATTGTAAACATAGCAGGAATAATACATATCCATTGACTGAAAACCTGAGAAGCCTACAACAATAAGTGCTGTACTGAGACGATCTCAAAGATCATTACTGAGGCCAGCTAAAACATTTTTCACTGACCAATATTGGCTTTACTGACCCCTGATCCTAATGCCAATCCTTTGGGATATGAACCCTACTGCTCACCTATTACAGAGCATGCACATACCCACGCAGAGGACCTCTTTGAGTTGCAGCACCATAAGAATCTTTGATTTACAATCCTGTAGAGTTGTCTGAACTAATTACCCCTGCTGAAGTATTTCAAGAATTTTGCCTTAATAATATGAGTTAAGAAAGGTCTCTGTGTAAAAATGCAAATATTCATGTATAGAGATGCTTAAAGTGTTCATAAGTGAGTTACATAGTTACATTACTATATATATATATAGACAGACTATACAGGGCATAATGTGTTCTGTTCAGTTGCTAATTTGTATGCTAGCAGGCCTATGAAATTTTAATCAGTTGCACAGGTTTTGGTGAATATATGAATTTGAGTCTTAAATATTGTGGTGTATTGATTCAGTGTTACTTTGAGTTAAGTATGATTAGAGTACAGTATGGTTAAAGACATGCTGCATCATGCAGGTTATTTGCTTTTTTTTAGATGGCAAAGTTAGCAGACGACCCAAGATGGCGAGCTGAGCTAAAAGTGAGAGAGAGAGAGAGAGAGAGAGAGACTTGAAACACACACAATTAAGGTCTACCCAGAAAGTGAAGATATAAATAACTTTCTGACACACATACAAAGGAAAGAAACAAGAAAAAAAAGAACAAAGAAGGAATAAAACCCAGTGCTTAATGTTTAATAACTGTAATACACTTGAAGTGTGTACTGTGCAAGAGTATTATGTAAGAAAAGAAAGACAATCAGGACCATTATATGACTAGGAACAGGATTGGGAGCAAAGAAACCTGATTGGGACATCTCTAATAACAAACCAATTACACATTTGCAAAAAAAAAAATGGACAAATTTGTAATAAACATGTATTTTTTACATAACAGAATGTAAAATAGAAGTCTAATAACGGTAACTATGTTTGCATGCAGGTTAGTAGTATACAGTATAGTTTGATTTTTCTGATCCCACTATAAACTTAGTCCACATGTTTAAATGGATATTTTAGAATGTGTTGCTTGTTTTGGCCTCACATTCACACAAAATCGAGACAGACATTACACTATAAGCTTGTACATGTTTCTTACTATATTTATTTCCCGAGCAACACAACTGGGCTGTTATTGCATGCTCTGTGATAAACATGGTTATAACTGAACTTAGCTTTATTTTTTCATTACAAATCTGCTGTTTTGCTTTTAAAATAAAGATAAAAAAGCTAGAAACACTTCTTGTCTCGAGACTGCACTGGCATTTCAGAGTCAGCAGCATAGCCAAGGAAACATAAACACCACCAAAAAATCTCAGGGCTTCATGCATTACATTTTGGACAATATACATACTCATTTTTTCTTGAAACATTTCTGTGTGAGGTGTTACTGCCTCTGCTGGCAAGCTCATGTTGGTGTTATTGAGGTTTATTTGGAGAAAACTTAAAATATATCTGGATACATGTGGATGAGACCTAAGTTGACCCAAGGTTCACTCAGTTAACGTGGTACAAGCTTCACATCTGAGGTGCAGTCTAATGTAAAGGCTAAAGGCTACACTGAGGCTTGTATAGATTTGCAGCTTTCTACCATATAATGTGTAATAGCATCTTCCTGACACCAGATCAAATATTAATGACAAAAGGTGGAGGCATTAGTACATTGGGAGAGGAAGAGATGCACCTAATGTTAAATTTTGTCAGAAATAGACAGATAGGATTATATAAATAGATGAGATATTTAGATGGGAATGGGAAATGTTCAAAAGGCTGAAAAATGCATACGCTTGCAAATTTCATGAAGGTGCATCATGAAGGTCATGTTCCACACTGTGAGGAAAAATTAGATTTATTACTGTGGTTTGGCTTAATCTCAGAAATGTAGCTTACATAAAGTGCTCACAAATATGATGCCTGATACAGAGTTTTGAGAGGTTATGACTAAAACTTCATGGTGGATGGGTACCAGCAGGGCATTATAAGGCAAAATCCAGCCAGCTATTGATTATCTTTACCATTGAATCCAATTCAGGGTTGTGAGTCCCCTACCTCTCCACTGGGCACTGGGCAGGGCACCAATTTATGGGCACACACAGATGTACTCACATTCACACCAGGGCTATTTAGAGTAACCAGTTCACCTGATTTCCATGTCTTTGGACTGTGGGAGGAAACTGGAGACCCTGGAAGAAACCAGGGAGAACCCAGAAACTCCACCCACTGAAATCTGAGAGCCCTATCATGATAAGGCAAAATAGTATCAAAAGAACATTATCAATTTACATTTGATAATCATTATAAAGTGAAAGTACACAATCATTGACCAATGTGCTTGCACACAGAGCAATTTGACATCTTCATTTAACCCATCAGTGCAGTGAAATATACAGGCTAGTGAACACACATACTAGGGGGCAGTAGCACATATACCTGAAGAGGTGGGCAAACACCCACTGCACCCAGGGAGCATTTGGGGATTAGATGCTTTGCTCAAGAGCAGTTCAGTCATGTCCTGCCAAAGTGTCAAACCAGCGACCTTCCTGTCACAAAACTGGGTTTCACACCACCTGGTTTCAGCTGCCACTCATAATTGTTAGACAGGTTTAAGTTCACTGGTCATTTTGTAAAGCAATTAAAATGGTTGTTTCTTATTGACTAATCAATCACAAGATTAATAACACTTACATATGAAGAAGTGAAATGTTGGATGCTGGAGCAAAATATGCAAAACTGTAGAGCCATTTTGACAAGGGCCAAATAGTTATGTCCAGATGACTGGGCTGGAGCAGTCTTGGCTTGTGAGGTGCTCAAAGTTACCCGTGATTATGACTCACCAACAGTGGCCTACAAATTCCTCATCTAATAGAGCATATATGTTGATCAGGCACACAGTCTGTGTTGTGATCTGTGGTGGCTCTACATCACAACTGACATGATTTACTACAAATGTTTTAATGCCAGATACCACAAGGGACCTTCAGATGTCTTGTAGAGTACATGACTGAGTGAGTTTGATGGACTGCTAGCCATATTAACAAATTGGTGGAATTCCTCTTTAACCTGGAATGTCTGGCTATTGTATGCATGTAAACATAACAAATTGGGATGTTAAGTGTGTGTTAAGGCACGTGTCATGAGCTTGTTAATAATTTCACCTCATATTCACATGCAAGGTAATATAGTCAGACAGCTGTCCTGTGGGTTGCTAGGGTTGAGTCATAAGCTCACACTTCCTCTTCTCCTGTATCACTTCATATTGATCAACGTGTGTCTTTACACTAAAGACAAACTGTGTTACAGTAAAGTGAAACTAGCTTCGGTGGCAAAAGACACATGGTATTGAACTACAGGTTGAAACAGATTGATGCACAGGTCTGCAGCCATGGTTTAGTTGCCGTATATAACAGCCATTCCTTCTGTTTCTCAGCAGAGCTCACGTATGTGGTTGTCTCAAGTAGACAACTGGAATTATTTATTTCCCATCCATCCTCCCTCTGGTTAAAAATCAATGAGCAGATCAATAATCCCTTGGCTTGTTGCAAGCGGACCTTGTGGTTTCCCAGCTTCTTCTAATCTAGTCAGCTCACAACAAGCTGTGCAGTTGTGTGTTTAACAGAGACCACTGACCTTCTGAATGAGAAATTCTTCTGATGTTCACAGAAAATTGTAGCAAAAAAATATATATAGAGAGAAAGAAACTGCAGGAAATGATGTCTATAGCACAAGTTAACACTTTTAAATTGTGCTAACAAAGTGTACTGAATTCTGTTAAAAGTGGGCAACACTCAATCCATGCCACACTGAAAACTTCTGCCATTAAGACTTAAGTAATGAGAGATTATTGATATTTTAATCCATGTTGAAACATGCAATATGAGTAATTAAACAGTGAATTGTAGTATACAGATGTTTGAAAAAAGTTTTTGTGCAAGTCCGGGGTGACAGTGGCAAAGAAAACTCCCTAACAGTAGAAGAAAGAAACCTTGAAATGATCCAAGGTCCAGTGAGGCGAACCCATCCTCCTCTGACCAACACCAAATAAGAAAGATAAGAATATATATATATATATATATATATATATATATATATATATATATATATATATATATACACAGTGGTAACCCTACTTACGAGCATCCCCACTAATGAGTATTCCAGGTAACAAGTCGAGATCTCTGAATATTTTTGTTCCAGGTAATGAGTAAAATTCCAAGTAACGAGTAGTGTAAATTAGTTCAAGAATGCCAACCGCTAGGGGCGTGGTGGTTGTAGCATCCCCTAGATGCTACCGTAGAAGAAGAGGTCAGTCACCTTTGACCGCTGTCCAGTGAAAGTGAAAGTGAAAGTGCTAGTGAAAGCGACGGAAAGACAGCAAAAGGTATTGAACAAGAAAGTTAGATAAATTTTACTTTTACTTTTCATATAATAAGTGTAACCATGCCATACACGTACGCCCATCCTCCTCTCCTCCTTAGCCGCCAGCCTACACGAGCACCGTCAGTCTCCCTTTCCTTACGCACCAGCCTACACGAGCGCTGTTGTCTCCACAAAGGTAAAGGGCTAATTTATTTTTCTATTATCATTCTATTTAATATTATTTGTTACTTTTTAACTACAAAATTCCTTTTCATGTGTTTTATTTAAAAAAAACATATAAACACATTATTTAGCATATTAAAGTATACTGTACATTGGCCGGCTGACACGGATTAATCAGTTTTACATGTATTCTTATGGGGAAAATGCATCCAGCTAACGAGCAAACCAGCTAACGAGCTCGGCTCCTGCACGGATTAAACTCGTAAGTAGGGTTACCACTATATATATATATATATATATATATATATATATATATATATATAGATATATATAGATAGATAGATAGATAGATAGATAGATAGATAGATAGATGGCATATGCACCATCCTCAACAGCATTCAGACTCTTCAGACTCTGCTGGATAGTATGACACCAGGAGTGAAGTCTACTCCCTGGGCAACAAAACTAAAACCAACCTGGTGGTGCTGGGTAGGAAGGAGGGGTGACTTTGATACACCTGAAAGTGACGAAACAGAGGAATGTTGCTTCCTTTTAAAGACAGATAGCAGCTTGTGCTGCTGGAAGAGTGACTGAGATAGTGTGATATTGGCTGAGGTAGGAAAGGAATAAGTGCCAAAGCATTAAGTCTTTTGTTAGGTTTATTGCAGTACTGTCACTAAAACTTCCTCTCATTTAAGTGTATATATGTTTACTAAATACTTCTTACATTTGTAACAATAGTGGTGCCACATTCAAGATTCAGTGTACGCATGATATACTGTATATGCATGTACTGTATTGTATATATTAAACCTCTATCCTCTGCACTGTAAAAAATAAACTTACCTTGTCGTTAACCTAACAAATATTGTAG
>BRDA01064903.1:1627-14181 GCA_036984385.1 Crenuchus spilurus
TTTTTTTGGTATCAGTATAAAATTTTTTTTTTTACTTTTTAAAAAAAATCTTTTATATTTTATATCTATTTCTAACCTTATGTGTACCTTGTTGATCTGCTACCAGATGCCTTGATATATATATACTATATATCAATATATATATATATATATATATATATATATATATATAATTTAACCTGGTTTAACTACAGTACCAGAAAGACATTTTTCAAATGTACTTTAGAGAAAACATCCCATAAGGCATTCACATTTAAGAACACATGTACTTACCCTGAACTCTGTATGTGGTCACAGAACACATTTTGGCTGGTCTTTACCTTCTTCTGCTCAAGCTTGCTGTGTTTTGGTGCATGAGGTGAAGGTGTTTTTAAATGTTGGCCCTGCCCTCTGACCTATCACTTCAACTATTATTAACATGTCATTTATCAGAAAGCATGATTTACTCATGATTGACTCTGGAAGTTTTGGGTGCAGCCTCATTAAAAAATGCATGCAAAAATGAAATGGGTGTGGCCGTACACTTTCAACACATTATGATCTGTAGATTTTCTCACTTTTTCAGTGGAACCGCAATATAGTGACTACACATGGAATGTTACATGATTACACATAATGGGTGTTGTCCATCATATATTTTTTAATCTTTTAACCTTTTTATTACAATTTTTTTTTTACAATAATGACAAAGTGATGTCTAACCACACAAGGAACATTATTTTTAACACCAAGTGAAACCTACATTTTAACACAAGTTGACTGTCACTATTAATGAATTAATACATTTTCCTTTCAGTCAATGTATGAACTTATACCAATACCATGACATCAACTACTACATTTCTGCTAATAGAATCATTATACTAACCACCTCCCACTGCATTTGTTTTTATTTTTATAACTAGTTGTGTATATGTTCTGTGTTTTCCTTTATAGTTTGGCACTACAGATTTGTTTAATACATTTATTTAGAGGTTATTTAATCAGGACATCCCTTGAGATTAAAATCTCTTTTCTGAAGTAGACCTGGAAGGAAGGAAACCACAACGCTCATTTAACTGTTTACTTAAATTCATCAACAGAAATATGTTACACATCTTTTCCCAAAGAAATAAGCACTACTTACATCACTATATATTCAATTTTAATGGTCCTAGAAAGCCAGTCAATCACAGCAGTGAGTAGAGAGGTAGTTACAATAGTAGTACATAAGTAAGTAGTAGACAGTAGTATGATAAAGTAGTTACTTTAATAAACCATGGCTGAATTAAAGCAGACAAGGTTGTCTTTACAACCCTAAAAGTTGTAGCACTAAAGGCACTGATTCAAAGCATTGGTGGGCACACAAACTCAGGCAGGGGGAGTTTCAAATGGATGCTGCCTTCTTACATCTTCCACTGAAAGAAGAGGCAACATCCAGGGCAATGTGCTCACCACAGTCTGACAAGTTTAAGGGAGCTCCAAGATTCCAATAAATTATTATTATTATTATTATTATTATTATTATTATTATTATTATATAATTACACTAATCGCTCCCCCTCCTTGGATCACTACCTTATCGTGGTGGAGGGGTTTGCGTGCCTGCATGATCCTTGGAGCTATGTTGTCCGGGGCAATAGCCCCTGGTAGGGTCTCCCATCACAAATTGGTCTTTGGTGACAGGCCAGACAAAAAGTGATCCAGAAAGACTGCCATGAAGAATAAAAACATGAAGACCCTGGATCCCTCACCTGGAATAGGGTTACCGGGGGCCCCACCCTGGAGCCAGGCCTGGGGGAGGGGCTCCTCAGTGAGCGCCTGGTGGCCGGACCCCTACCCATGGGGGCCGGTCGGGTCCAACCCGAAGGAGCTACATGGGTTGACTCCCACATGGGCCCACCACCTGTGTGAGAGGCAGTAATGGTGGTCGGGTGCACTGTGATTTGGGTGGTGACCCAAAGCAGGGGACTTGGCATTCTGATCCTCGGCTACTGAAGCTTTTGTGACATGGAACATAACCTCTCTGGCAGGAAAGGAGCCTCAGCTGGTGCATGAGGTTGAGAGATACCGGCTAGGTATAGTCGGGCTCACCTCAACACACAGCTTGGGCTCTGGAACCAATCTCCTTGATAGGGGCTGGACACTTTTTCACTCTTGAATTGCCCAAGGTGAGAGGCGTTGGGCAGGGGTAGGCTTGCTCATAGCACCCTGGCTTGGTGCCTGTGTGTGGGGTCTTTCCCCAGTGGACAAGAGGGTAGCTTCCCTACACCTTTGGGTTTGGGGATGGGTTCTGACTGTTGTTTGTGCTTATGCACCGAACAGCAGTTCAGAATACCCAGCCTTCTTGAAGTCTTTACATGGGGTGCTGGAAATGGGGACTCCATTGTTCTGCTGGGGGACTTCAACGCTTTCTGTTTACAGTGCTGGTGGAAAGTTGCTGACCTCGACTGGGGACATCATTGGCCATTGGAAGGAGTACTTTGAGGACCTTCTCAATCCTACCTGCACATCTTCAAGAAAAGAAGCAGAGTCTGGGGACCTTGGGGGTGACTCACTCATCACTCAGGCTGAAGTAGCCAAGGTAGTCAAAAAACTGGGTTTCTCAAGGCTCTGGATGTTGCAGGTCTGTCTTGGTTGACACATCTTTGCAACATTGCTTGGACATCGGGGGCAGAAAGGGGACCGGAGGGTGTGTTCCCACTACAGGGGGATCACACTTCTCAGCCTCCCCAGTAAAGTCTATTCAGGGATACTGGAGAAGAGAGTTCGACTGATAGTCGAACTGATAGTCTCGGATTCAAGAGGAAAAGTGTGGGTTCCATCCTGGTCATGGAACACTGGACCAGCTCTTTACCCTTGATAGGGTCCTAGAGGGTTCTTGGGAGTTTGCTCAACCAATCTACATGTGCTTTGTGGATTTGGAGAAGGCATTCGACCATGTCCCTTGGGGTATCCTGTGGGGGGTGCTCCGTGAGTATGGGATACAAGGTTCTTTGCTAAGGGCTGTTCAGTCCCTATACAAGCAAAGTAGGAGCTTGGTCCGCATTGCCGGCAGTAAGTCAGACTGGTTCCCAGTTGAAGTTGGACTACGCCAGGGCTGCCTTTTGTCACTGATTCTATTCATAATTTTTATGGATAGAATTTCTCGGCGTAGCCAAGTGGTGGAAGGTGTCCAGTTTGGTGACCTCAGGATTCCATGTCTGCTTTTTGCAGATGATGTGGTCCTGCTGGCTTCATAAGAACAGGATCAGTTTGCAGCTGAGTGTGAAGCAGCCGGGATGAGAATCAGTACCTCCAAATCCAAGACCATGGTACTCAGTCAGAAAATGGTGGATTGCTCTCTCCAGGTTGGGAGGGTGTCCTTGCCTCAAGTGGAGGAGTTTAAGTATCTCGGGGTCTTGTTCATGAGTGAGGGTAAGAGGGAGCAGGAGATTGACAGACAGATCAGTTCAGCATCCACAGTGATGCGGGCTCTGTGCTGGTCTGTCTTGGTGAAGAGAGAGTTGAGTCAGAAGGCAAAGTTCTCTGTTTACTGGTCGGTTTACGTTCCAACCCTCACCTATGGTCATGAACTTTGGGTAATGACCGAAAGAATGAGATTGCGAAAACAGGCAGCTGAAATTAGCTTTTTTCGTAAGATGTCTGGGCTCTCTCTTAGAGATAGGGTGAAGAGTTCGGACATCCAAGAAGGGCTCGGAGTAGAGCTGCTGCTCCTCCACATCGAGAGGAGAAAGATGAGAGAGGTCTGTAATTTTCATCATAGATACACCTGAACTGTGAGAGACAAAATGAGGGAAAAAATCCAGGAAGTAGGATTCTTTAAGTATTTATTTGTAAATTATGGTGTAAAATAAGTATTTGGTCAATAACAATAGTTCAACTCAATACTTTGTAACATGGCAATGACAGAGGTTAAACGTTTCCTGTAAGTCTTCACCAGGTTTGCACACACTGTAGCTGTTATTTTGACTCATTCCTCCATGCAGATCTCCTCTAGAGCATTGATGTTTTGGGGCTGTTGATGGGCAACATGGACTTTCAACTCCCTCCACAAATTTTCTAGGCTACTCCAGGACCTTTACAGAGCCACTCCTTCATTGCCCAAGCAGTGTGTTTGGGATCATTGTCATGCTGGAAGGCCCAGCCACGTTCCATGTTCAGTGCTCTCACAGATGGAAGGAGGTTTTGGCTTAAAATCTCACAATGCATGACCCCATTCATTCCTCCCTTAACACGGATCAGTTGTCCTGTCTATTTTGCAGAAAACAGCCCCAAAGCATGATGTTCCCATTCCCTTGCTTCACAGTAGGTATGGTGTTCTTGGGGTGCAACTCAACATAATTTTTCCTCCAAACATGGTAAATGAAGTTGGTACCAAAAAGCTCTATTTTGGTCTCATCTGACCACATGACCTTCTCCCATGCCTCCTTTGCCTTCTAACCAAGCTACTTGCCTATTGTCCTGTAGCCCATCCCAGCCTTATGCAGGTCTACAATTTTGTCCCTGTTGTCCTTAGAAAGCTCTTTGGAGTGTGATTGATTGAGAGTGTGGACAGGTGTCTTTTATAGACATAAGTTCACACAGGTGCAATTAGTACAGGTAATTTGTACAGAATAGGAGGGATTCTTAAAAAAAGAACTAACAGGTCTGTGAGAGCCAGAATTCTCGCTGGTTGGTTTTTGATCAAATACTTATTTTCCACAATAATTTACAAATAAATTCTTTAAAAATCCTAATCCTATTTTTTCTCATTTTGTCTCTCATAGTTGAAGTGTATCTATGATGAAAATGACAGACCTCTCTCATCTTTCTAAGTAGGAGAACTTGCACAATCAGTGGCAGACTAAATACGTTTTGGCCCCACTGTAATCACTTTAATCATAGGTTCTCTTAACTCAAAAATATTACTCAGACCAGATACTCAGAACTCTAGAATAAAGGAGAAGAGAGGAAAAGGGAAACCTAACAGTAAATCATGACAGGAGGTTATGGGCCTGTACAAAGGCTTAATGAGTGTGTGTGTGAACGAGCGAGAAGCGGAGTGCAGAGGAGCAAAGCAGACAGAAGAGAGAGTGATCCAAGCACATGGGAGCGAGAGGCATGACAATCATACCAAAGTATAAAAGGCTACTGAGTGTAAATGTAATGAGTATTAATAATGACCATTCACCTTTCTGCACAAGAAAACAAACCAAATGCCTACAATGTTTTTCTTCACTCTCTTCTGTCTCACATTTTGAACAAAACTGTAGTTAAGCAAGTAGCACAGCCTCTGAATTTAACTTTGATTTTTGTCTGTAATTCATTTATTGCTGTTATTTTTCCAGCAGTTTGGGACACTGAGCAGCACACTGAGTGAACACTGTGCCATGACTCAGCAGACACCAAGTTTCTAAGAGTAATACTAAGAGTCTTAAGAGTTAATTAATTTAATTAAGACTGTAAATGTAATAATAATAATTATTATTGTTGTTGTTGTTATTAGTTGTATTAGTATTAGCATTAGTATTAATATGTTAACATTCCCCTCCTGGTTTAGGGATTAGCAAGAGGTGTAACTGATGAAGTGTGGGTGGCAGGACACACAGTCGGGAGTGTATAACAACATTTTTAATAATTATCATGAAAGTGAAAACACCCAGAAGACAGTGTGTGGCATCATAATCCAGGGAATAACTATACACAACACTGTCTATATAAAAAAAAATAATATTTATTTACAAAGAAAAATACATAAAACAAACTGCTTTGAAAAGAATGAATTGTAAACAAAAACAATGTACTAAACTTAACATAACGAAACAAAGAAAGACAAAGGATGGTGCTACAAAAAAGGACAGAACTGCTGCACATGTCTAACCAAACAACAAGACTCACCCAAACGTGCCCAAATGTTAACTGCACTCACCTCTAACTTAGTGTGTCACCTGGGTGTATGTGGTATGTGACTAACCTGCCAGGGCCAGACAACAGACAAGAGAGAAAGTAGAGGGTAGGTGAGAGGGAGTCACAAAAACAAGACTAAACGAGCCAGAAACCAACAAGCTAAACTGCTCCACCCTCACAATCTCACACTCTCACTTTAATGTCACACCAGTGTAAGCTGGCCAACATTCATTGTTGGGTTATGTTAGTATGCAGCTGATATCTGTGCAACAGGATGTGAGAAAGAAGTAGAAAGATGTATGTAGTGATGGTGGTAGTGAATATGTTGCTTGTTGTTGTTTGTTGACGGTTCACATTCACAAATGTAAGTGAGCTGTATCTGTCTGTAATGTGAACAAATCTGTTAAAGAAACGGCTCGCATGCGCACAATGACACGTGTATACACATTGCCTTTGTCACCAACAACAAAAATACATTTGATTTTGTTATCTGGTGACATTTAGTTGATAACATCTTCAGTTTGTTGTAATTGTAACAGTATCTGATTAATTAAACTTGTGTATATGTGCATGTTGTTGTGCTTAGCATGATTTGGAAAACTCATTTTTACTATTTTTTTTCTTGCTAGCTTGAGACTTCATTAAGTGGGAATGGATAAACATCACCACAGGTAAGACATTTTTAAACATTTGTGATATAAATCTTTCTTCGTCTCCTTGTGAACTAATAGATCATTTACTAGGAGAATAGAGAGAGAAATGTAAAATCAAAAAGTAAAATCATAGCATAAATGAAATGACCTCAGGACCCCTATGTACTGTATATTTAATCCACACTGAATGGGCTAGTTGCATAAGACGACGTTGCTGGCTTCCAGTCTATGTTTGGTAAGCATAAGCATTAGTGATGTGTCATTCGCAAAAGAGCCGGCTCTAAAAGCCGATGCTTAGTAGTGAATTAGAAGAGCCGACTCCCATTTAATGAGAGCTGGCTCTCAATTTCTCATTAGCTCTGCTAACAAACCCGAGGAAAGGGGCAGAACTGATGGGCACGCCATGCAGACAATCACATGGGGGGACATGGGATTATACCATTGTGTTAGCGCAGGGGGGAGATGGTTGTTTCACCTTGCATGGGCGTGATTCAGGTACACCTAGCAAGATGGTGAGAGACAGCGGTACAGAAAAACAATATGAGCGATACGTGTAAAATAATTTTATAGACATTGGAAATAGCAGAACAGAGTGCCGTTACTGCAAACTGAAAATTACAGTGAGGCCAGGTTCCACCACAAACCTGCACCGTCATATAAGAACAGTCCATCCCTTGGTGATGTTGAATGAGAGAGAGCAAGCTAGGTCTACATCTACTGACCCTGGTGAGTCTGGTGCCGAACCAACAACGGTTGTTGTGGCATCTACTACCCTCCCCAAAAGTAAGAATGTTTTTTAACAGGACAAATGAATAAAATGAAACAATTATAAAGTTTATCATAAAAAGACTGAAGACAAAAGGGTTTCTCAGCACACAAACCATTTATTTTTGCTTATTTAGATTTAAATATGAGGCTACAAATGATAACAAGCAAAGAGCCGTTTGGGAGCCGAAAGAGCCGGCTCTTCTTTGGGAGCCGAGCATAAAGAGCCATAATAAGCATTTCTTTCAGATGCCAGTTAACAGGCAAGATGAATTTCTATACGCGATGTCTTCAAGATTTTCTGAAAATAACTATAAATGATGTGCAACACGAGCGCATCATTCAAGCTTCAACAGCAGCACATTAACAGCAGATTAGAGAGATGGACAATGATAAGCTCTTAAGAGTCCATGATGCTGTCTCTCACAGAACCTTTAAAATATGGGCAAAGTTCCAACCCAGGAGTCTCAACAAAAAACAACAATAACAGAAATTAAAAACTGTTCCAAAAAGACAAAGCTGACAAATGTAGCTGACTATTAAATATGACTCAGAATTCTGTTTGCGCGATTTTTTGCACATTTGTACAGAATATAAACACAGTTCAGCTACTAACGTGTGTGTGTGTGTGTGTGTGTGCGTGTGTGACTGGTGCATGTTAATGAATTCACTCATATTTTCACCGCTATTTAGCAAAATACTATATAGTGTAGGGAGCAATTTTGATCCTCAACTCCATCCAAACACCACAGTTCCAAGTAACTTCCAGTAACTTCCGGGTGATATGAGAGAACATTCTAGATCAGTTAGATCATTCTGCATTCTATATCAGCTGCAGGGGCCTGATGGCTCGCATAAGAAGACCAGCCAGGGGTGAGTTGCAGTAGTCAAGTCTTGAGATGACTAGAAACTGGACAAGCACGTGGGTGGCATCCTGGGTTAGAAAGGGTCAGTTTTGATGAATGTTGCAGAGGAGGAACCTGCACGACTGAATTAAGTATGCAATATAAATAGAAAATGATAACTGGTTGCCCAGAATCACACCAAGGCTTTTTACTTCTTGAGAGTTCACAAACAGGATAGGAAGTTCAAAATGCAAACCAGTGGTTCCTGGAATGAACAGAAGCTCAGTCTTGCTAGGGTTGAGCTTCAGGTGGTGCTTTGTAATCCATGTAGAGATGTCAGCCAAATGTTGAGGTGCAGCTCTATACCTGAATATCAGAATGAGGGAAGGAAAACATCAGTTCATTTTCATCAGCATAGCAGTGGTATGAAAGTTAGTGTATAATGAGAAAAGAAGAGGACCCAGTACTGAGCTTTGTGGGACACCAGTGGAGTGCTTGCATGGAGGGGATGTGGACCCTCTCCATGTTACCTGGTATGACTGCCCCTCTAAATATGATCTGATCCACTTCCACACCAGTGATCAGAGTCAGTGATCCCGAGGTTAGAGAGGATGAACAAGAGGATCTCAGGGTTGACCATGCCAAAGGCTACAGAAAAGACAAGAAGGATAAGAACCGAGTTATTATTCAGAATGGCTTTACATATATAAAGCTGTGCACATTTACATGACATGTTACATGCACAATAAATAAACAATAAGTAGAATAGAGAATAATATATATATTTTTTATACTAAAATAATAAAGTAATAAAGAGCTAATAGAGCTAAGAGAGATGTAAAATAGTAAGCCAATATATACAGTACATGCTATCATATACAGAAAGTGCAGATGATACGAATTTTACAGAAATATTTTTCTTTATTCATTTACCCAGTTGCATTTGAGGATTAGTTTATAGACTAGAGTCTGAGATGTGTCTACTGTTGTTGTCTACTGTAGGGGAAAAAGCTGTTTGTGATGAAATATATGACTGACTGTTACAATCTCACCACAAGACGAGCATTTTAACAACCAGCAATATTAAAATTGTCTGTGCAGAATTAATAAAATGAAAATGAATCACTAATTCCTCTGCTTCATATCTGGAGGTGAAAACCTGTATAACTTGAAATGTCACAGCTGCAGATTTCAAAGGAACAGCATTAATGTCTATAAACCACAGCTGAACAATGAATTTATGAAGCAGACTGTGGTGTTAACAGCCATTTCCAAAGGAGTTTTTAATGGGAAACAAGCATGTAAACTCATTAGCAACTAACAAATGTCACTTGTGATGAGCAGCAGCTCTTTTCTTGTCTGAAGTGCTCTGTTGTCCTCATCCTGTACTGAATAAACTGTCTTGCTTTTATCTATGAGCTTTATGGAGAGATGTCAATCAGATTTGTTTCACAAGAAATAGGAAGGTCGGGGAGTGGGGAGGAGGGATGGAATCCATGAAGGCAGTGTGTGTATGCAAAGTAGTAATGTAACCCCAAGAGTCAAGGAGAGCAGAAACATGTGGTTACCCAACCAGTTGGTAGGAGTGGCTACTTATTCTTGGCTGGGCTTTATCTGTAAATTCATGGTGAGCTTCCTGTTTTGACATTTCATGGGATGCATGTGATCTTGTGTATCCCAACAAACAGCAATAATAAAATTGCAAAGATTATAACAGTACATTAGTAATAATCAGTAAATACTGTACAACATTAGGTTGAGTACTCTCATGTTACATGTTCAGCATGCAGAATAGAACTGTAAATGATCAGTTTCTCTGGTTTTACTAATTCTACATATGTAAAATGGAACAATTTTGGTTTGTTTGATAATCGTCAATAGACAAATAAAAAACATTGCTGCCAAATTGCAAATTTAAATATTCTCTGAAATGGCCCTGAAGTGGACTAAGCAGATCATATGTATTATTATTATTATTATTATTATTATTATTATTATTATTATTATTATTATTATTATTATTATTATCAGTAGTAGTAGTAGTTGCAGTAGTAGCAGTAGTAGTAGTAGTTGCAGTAGTAGTAGTATTTATGCTTCATTTTCTTCATAAATGGTGAAAAAATACCAACTTGGTTCATAATTCCAAAAGATGAACTGTTATATAATTTAGAGTAATTAAATGTAATAATTATATTGCCAATGTGCAATTGTGATTGATACATCTGATATTAGTGTCGCTACTTAATAGCAAAGCAATTTAAAGCTTTATGTTTCGAATTCGGCGGCACGGTGGCTTAGTGGTTAGCACGTTCGCCTCTCAGCGCTGGGGTCTTGGGTTCGAGTCCCTATCTGAGCGGGGTTTCCATGTTCTCCCCGTGTCTGCGTGGGTTTCCTCCGGGGACTCCGGTTTCCTCCCACAGTCCAAAAACATGGAGATCAGGTGAATTGGGTAATCTAAAAAATTGTCCGTAGGTGTGTGTGTGTCTGTGTGTCACCCAGCGATGGATTGGCGTCCTGTCCTGGGCTTAGTTGATTAATGTAATGCCCTGCCCTGCGCCCAGTGAGGGGGTAGGGGACTAACCGCAACCCTGATAAGGAATAAGCGGGTGTGATAATGAATGAATGAATGAATGTTTCGAATTCCAGAGAGGTGTTCTGTATGCAAGACATGGCAAAATGCCATTTTATGTACATTTTATGTGTTTTGTTCTAAAAATGTTAAATTCAGTAAATAAATTGTACATTTTTATTCATATGTGCACAACTTTGTATCTTATTTACACTTAGAACATCAGTAAATACAGAGTTTAACCAGGAGGGCACTTAATTTTGCACAAGATGTCAGGTGTTAGACATAACTTTTACAACAGAAAAAAGTTAAATTGTCATACAAAATCATATCTAAAGTGTTTCTACTTTGCCAGTCCACAGTCAGAGAGATTGTGTACAAGTAGAGGAAGGAAGGAGGAACTTCAAGACCACTGTTATCCTCCTCAGAAGTGGTCAACCAACAAAGATCACTCCAAGAGCAAGGCGTGTAATAGTCGGCGAGATCACAGAGGACCCCAGGGTAACTTCTAAGCAAGTGAAGGCCTCTCTCAAATTGGCTAATATCAGTGTTCATAAGTCCACCATCAGAAGAACACTGAACAACCTTGGTGTGCATGTCAGGGAAAGCCACTGTTCTCCAAAAAATAAACATTACTGCTCATCTGCAGTTTGCTATAGATGGACAAGCCAGAAGGCTATTGGATGAATGTTTTGTGGAAGGATGAGACAAAAATAGAGCTTTTGGGTTTAAATGAAAAGTGTTATGTTTGGAGAAAGGAAAACACCATATTCCAGCATAAGAACCTTATCTCATCTGTGAAACATGGTGTTGGTAGCATTATGGTTTGGGCCTGTTTTGCTGTATCTGGGCCAGGACGGCTTGTTATCATTGATGGTACAATGAATTCTGAGTTATATTAGAGAATTCTAAAGAAAATGTCATGACATCTGTCCATGAACTGAATCTCAAGAGAAGGTGAGTCATGCAGCAAGACAACGACCCTAAACACACAAGTCGTTCTACCAAAGAACAGTTAAAGAACAGTTACTGGAAATGTTTAGCTGCAGTTATTGCTGCAAAGGGGGGTCACACCAGATACTGAAAGCAGAGGTTCACACACTTTTACCTCTCACAAATATGTCATATTGGATAATTTTCCTCAGTAAATAAATGACTAAGTATAATATTTTTTCTCATTTATAACTGGGTTCTAGGGCGGCACGGTGGCTTAGTGGTTAGCACGTTCGCCTCTCAGCGCTGGGGTCTAGGGTTCAGGTCCCCATCTGATCGGAGTTTCCATGTTCTCCCCGTGTCTGCGTGGGTTTCCTCCGGGGACTCCGGTTTCCTCCCACAGTCCAAAAACATGGGGATCAGGTGAATTGGGTAATCTAAATTGTCCGTAGGTACGTACGTATGTGTGTGTATGTGTGTCTGTGTGTCACCCAGCGAAGGATTGGCGCCCTGTCCTGGGCTTAGTTGATTAATGTAATGCCCTGCCCTGCGCCCGGTGAGGGGGTAGGGGACTAACCGCGACCCTGATAAGGAATAAGCGGGTGTGATAATGTATGAATGAATGAATGAATAACTGGGTTCTCTTTATCTACTTTTAGATAGATATTAGGCTCCACTGTATGAGCACTGGTCAAATTGTTATGTATACATACTGTATACATCATAGAACTTAACATTACATTCAGAATAAAACCTCAGCCTTCAAATTAGAAGTTTTATTTGACAAGAAACATGCACAAGATTGATTGATTTTGAACATTTTCTGTGTTCACAAAGTGTACAAGGCAGCTTTCATTGTCAAAGTGCATAAAAAAACAATAATACAAAAGTGGAAGTACAGTAACTGAATTTGAATTGACC